>JBBPMM010000011.1:0-183769 GCA_038090335.1 Solioccasus polychromus
ATCTCTCCCAACCCCCCCTCATCCCCCTTGCAGCGCCCAAGGCCGTCGTGCTCATGTCCCACCTCGGGCGCCCGGACGGGAAGCGATCGGAAAAAGACTCTCTCAGACCCGTCGCTGACGTGCTCTCGGAAAAGATCGGAAAACCTGTCATCTTTCTCGACGATTGTGTCGGCCCCGAGATCGAATCGGCCGTCAACGGCGCACCCGACGGTGCCGTTATCCTCCTCGAGAACCTTCGCTTCCACGGTGCCGAAGAGGGTAAAGGCCCAGACAAGGCAAAGGTCCCAAAGGACGTCGTAGACGCCTTCAAGAAGCAGCTGACCGCCCTCGGCGATCTTTACGTCAATGATGCCTTTGGCACCGCCCACCGTGCCCATGCCAGCATGGTCGGCATCGACCTCTCAAAGAGGGCCGCCGGTCTCCTCATGAAAAAGGAGCTCGAGTACTTTGCCAAGGTCCTCGAAAGCCCCGATCGCCCCTTCCTTGCCATCCTCGGCGGTGCCAAAGTGTCCGACAAGATCAAGCTCATCGAAAACATGCTCGACAAGGTCAACTCCCTCATCGTTTGCGGTGGTATGGCCTTTACGTTTGCAAAGACGCTCGACCACGTGTCCGTGCGTACAATTCTCTCTCTCTCTCCCTCCGCTCTTGCTCACCTCGGAATAGATCGGAAACTCTCTTTTCGACAAGGACGGCTCCGAAAAAGTTGCTGCACTGATCGAAAAGGCAAAGACCAATGATGTCAAGCTCGTCTTTCCCATCGACTTTATCACCGCCGACAAGTTTGACAAGGACGCCACGGTATGAAACTCGGCGTGCCGTCGTATCTCCCCTGATCCCCTTTTTGCAGACTGGCAGCGCTACGAAAGATGAGGGTATTCCCGATGGCTGGATGGGTCTCGATGCAGGCCCAAAGAGTCGTGAGCTCTTTCGTGAAACGGTCTTGTCAGCCAAGACGATTCTCTGGAACGGGTATGTGCGACGACATTGACCTAAACGTGTGGACCGACAGCCCACGCAGACCTCCTGGCGTGTTTGAATTCCCTGCCTTTGCAGGCGGTTCGAAATCCCTACTAGATGCAGCCATCGAGGCCAAGGAAAAGGGAGCCACCGTCATCATCGGTGGAGGAGACACTGCGACCGTCGCAGCGCAGTACGGCGCCGAGGACAAGCTCAGTCACGTCAGCACTGGCGGTGGTGCCAGTCTCGAGCTTCTCGAGGGCAAGGTGAGCGATTTCTTTTTACAGATCGACACGAGACTGAGTTGGTCAAGGCCCTGCCCGGTGTCGTCTTCCTGAGTGAGAAGTCAAAGTAACTAGATGGACGCGTGAAACTGTAATTATAGACGAGCGGAAAGGATGTTTTTATTAGTGTTTACTTGAACTGCCATGTCGTCACCCACACGTACGGGAAAGCGCGACGCTGCCCAGCTCGAACAAGGTGCAGATGACGCCATGGACGGCGCTCGCAAAATCGCGAAAAGTGAGCACACGGGCACGAGGTTTCGCGAAGACGCTTCATCGTTGTCAGTTCACCCCTTTTTCACCAAACCGACGGCCTCGACGTTTCAATGGCTCAAACCCGCGCTCGGTCGCAAACGCACGTGTCTGCACGGCACCAATCTCGTCCCAGAAGCGCGTCCCAAAGTCGCCCTGTTCGACTTGGACGGGACGGTCATCAAGTCGAACCACAAAAACCGCAAGAGCGAGGCGCTCAAGTGGGAGTGGTGGAGACAGTGCGTGCCCACGAAGCTCAAGGAGCTCCATCAAGACGGGTGCGTGGCGAGCGCTATGGGGAACCGTCGGGGGGATTGTATTGACGTGCAACCCAGATATGCGATCGTGTTGATGTCCAACCAGTTCCTCAAGGCGCAGGCGCTCGAAGACTGGAAGAAAAAGATACCGCTCATCGCCAGCGCGGTACGTCTCCACGTTTCGCGCGTCTGTTGCTTTTTTTTTCGTTGAACGCTGACGTATCGAACTAGCTGCCAGACGTGCCGTTCCGCTTGTTTGCGGCGTGTGCTCGGGACGGGTATAGAAAGCCCATGCCGGGCATGTGGTACGAGCTCGAACGTATCTTCAAGCAGGAGCACATCGATATCGGTATGTCGTATTCGCATCTCTGACGAACGCAAAAAAAAAAAAGGGACACGGAAACAGACAAGACGGCTGCATTCTTTGTCGGCGACGCCGCAGGACGGGCAGACGACTTTGCGTCGACGGACCGAAAGTGGGCGATCAACGTCGGCATACCGTTCCACACGCCCGAGGTCGGTCCGTATCTACTTGTCTACGTGCGCGTGCTCTCATCTCGGGACAGGAGTACTTTCTTGGCCTTCCAAAGGCGCCATACAAGCTTCCCGGATTCCATGTATCCAGCCTTCCAGAGGGTGATCGACACGTTCTCCTTCCTAATTTTTCGGTTGCTGACTCTGCTGACTCTCAGTGGCCGATCGTCTCTCACCGCCGACGGCGGAAATCATTCCCAGTTCGTCTGAACTGGAGCTCGTCCTCCTAGCGGGCTACCCTTGCCTCGGAAAGTCGTCTTTTTACCGTCGACACTTTGCACCTGTTGGATATGTGCACATCAACCAAGATACCCTGGGGACGAGACCCAAATGCCTGAAAGCCGCAGAGGAGGCCCTCAAGGCAGGCAAGAGCTGCGTGATAGGTACGCTTGTCATTCTCTTCTCCGAACATATACAAATGCCAAAGGCAGACAACACCAATCGAGACACCGCGACGAGAAAGTTTTACATCGATTTGGCCAAAAAGGTGGGCGCGCGCACCCGCTGTTTCCTCTTTGAAGGATCGATGGATCTCGCATGGCACAACAACTTGTACCGCGCATACAACCAGCCTCCATCACAGGTGAGCATACCATCGCATCGGTGACGCGCTGATTGTCCGTCCATCTAGCCCGAGAGAGATTGCATTCCTTATCTCGCCTTTATCGGGTTTCGTGACAAGTACGAAGAACCACTGACGAGCGAAGGATTCTCCGAAGTGATCAAGGTGAACTGGGTCTTTGAAGGCGACGACGAGGCCAGGCAAAGGTGGAATGCGTGGTTGCAGATCGACGGCAAGTAGAGCTCGTCGTTGGAAAGTACCAAAACGTTGTACTAGTATAACAAAACTAATTGTCGTCTTGCCTGAGACCGCTCAGGTTCTTGGTCGCTCTACACGGCACGGTGAGTCGGTCGTAGTTGCAAAAAAAGAAGCGAGACACGTACTCTACTGGAACGCCGAGCACATCGATCCCATCGATTCGCGTCTGGACGTCGTCGTCCCCGCTCTGGTTCGACTCGACGAATATCTATCCATCGCAGGTCAACGATCGTCGTACGCACTACACCAGCCACCGATGGCACGCACATGCAAACTATTCACGCTCGTGAACCGCACAAACTTGAGTCCTACCGGTCGTCCGTCTCGCACGTCCTCCTTGCCGAGGGTCAGGACCTGCGCAAACGCCGCATCGTTCACGCCCCCCTCCACGTCCCCAAAGCTGATCGAAGGTTTGTTCACGAGCAGCTTGAGCGACTTTGGTCCGCGATCGGGCTCGGACGAACGTAGGACGAGCGTGCGGATGCGCACGGCCTGGTTGAACTAGATACAAATACACGCAACGATCAGCGAGCCCGCGCGCGGGGAGGGGGGGATGACTCGAGTTTACGTGGACGTTGAGGAGCAGCTGGGCGTCTGCGCTGCTCTCGAGGTAGACGTCGGGGGACGTGTTCAGTTTCTTGGCCGCGAGGATCGATTTGAGGTCGTGCGTTCTCTCTTCGTTGAGGCAGTTTATCTGGGAGACGTCCAGGTGCTCCAACAGCGAGATCTGTCCGGCCGAGGGTCAGCGAGCCAGCACCGCATGGCGTAGCGCGAGATTCGAACATCGTCTTTGGCTGCAGCCATGTTGATGGTGTAGATGATAGGAGGTATTTGCTTAATACGACATCGATAACGACCAGATATTAGGATATTAAAACTACTCAGACGATCACACACTCGTCCTTGGCCTGCTGCCGTGTCGGTCGTCCCACGTTCGACCGCTTGTTGCCCATGCGCTTCATCTCTGTCAGTCGATTCATCGCGCGTTTGTTCCCTTGTGCTGCAAACGCTGTAAGCGGCCTGCATCAGGCATCACGGCTTAGGATGAACATACCTGCCGCTCGCATGTACCATCGTTTCGCAAACTCGATGTCCTGCTTAATACCGATGCCAACTTCCGCATAATAGCCCACTGCGTACTCGGCCTTGCTCAGACCTTTGTTTGCAGCCTTACGTGCCCATAGATATGCCTCCGAGTCGCTCTGCTTTAGGACGCCTTCACTGCCCGTCAGATACCATCCACTCAACGCAAGCTCCGCCTCCGAATAACCCTTTTCTGCTGCTTTGGTGTACCACGCTATGGACCTCCTAGGGTCTACAGGACAGGTAAGGACGCCGTATTCATAGCACTGTCCGAGTTTGAACTGAGATTGGGTATAACCGAGGTGTGCCGCTTGGGTATAGAGCTGCTTTGCATACGCAGGGTCGTGAACGACGTATTGAGAGTTGGGCATCTCGTGAAGCATGGCAAGTTCGTGTAGTGCGTGTGGATTTTCCTCGTCCGCTTGTTCCGCCGCGCGCTTGAGCCAATTAATGGCTTCGCGGGGGTTCTTTTGTTCACCAAGAGAACCAAGTAAAAGAATCATACCAAGTTTATACATTGCGGCCGTATCCCCGAGTGAAGCCGCCTTGCGATAGAAAGCAGCAGCCCGCGCGGGATCTCGCCGCGTTCCCGCACCAATCTCGTTACAGACAGCAACACGGTACGCCGCCGATGGGTTGTTCTGTTTCGCAGCCTGCAAGTATAGATGATACGCCCGTTCGTGGTCTACCTGCAGACCGAGCGTTCCCGTGCCATGACAGTTTGCGAGGAAAAATTGAGCCTCGTCGTACGGTTCATTTTGTGTTGCAAGTCTCCGAATCGTCTTCAACGACTCCTGAATTAGTAAATCCCTGTATCTCTTTACAACCCTCTGGTCCTTCGCTTCACCTCCAATCTTCTTGGCAGCTTCGATGAGGTATTTGGCGTACAGGAAGTGAGCTTCGGGGTCTGGATCACCTTTGATACGTTGCCGGTACTGGTCTATGTATTCCTTGGTATAGGGGGGGGCGGTGAGATCAACAGCCTTGGTTTTGCGAGTCGAGAGATCGACAGAAGCTGTGGTGCCAGACCGATGAAGATTAGCTCCTGATGGTCGCATCTCAAATTCGGGGTCATCAAGTCCTTCGGGAAGAGTGGGCGATGGTCCATATGGTGGTCCTAGTGGTGCTGGTGTCGCTGGAGGTCCCGGGTTACCTGGGTGGTACACACCAGTTGGAGGAAGGTATGGCATGGACTGACTTGCTTGGACGGGAGTTTGGCCATACGGATTTGGAGGAAGATAGGGGTTCATCGGTGGCTGGGGAGGAGGACCCATACCGAGGACGTTGGAGGCAGCGGCATAGAGATGATCGTATTCACCAGGTTGTGGTGGGCCAGGGTATGCGTGCCCGTAGTTTGGCGCCAAGTTTTGCTGAGAGCCCTGCCAGGCCGGTAGGAACTGTCTTTGAGGATAGTATCCTTGTGGAGGAGGGTTTCGGAAAAAGGAAGCTGATGATTCGGAAGAGGGATATGCGCTGGCAGGCGGAGGAGTTGCATCGTCGTAACTGTATAGGCTCGCAATGTCACCGTCTGCAGGGGACTCCCCGCTGCTTCTGCCTGGAGACGGGTCGTCGGGCTGATGATACGAAGTGCCACCGTCATCGAATGGCTGTCTACGGGGGTGCATGGGAGGCAGAGTATTGGCGTGTCGAGGGTGAGGATGAGCACCTCCATGCATGGACATGGACGTTCCGGCACGAGGAATGGGTTCGTTGATGCTCATAGCGTTGATGCCAGCGACAAGGTCGGGTGACGCATCGTACTCTGGAGGTCTCGGTGACAGTGAAGGAACCGAGTTGTTTGGATGGCGCGTCAGGCCAGGTTCTTGATGGAGGTCAGATTCTAGTTGGCCCAAGCTCATAAAACGTACGCAAGAAATCGTCGTATGCGAGTGTGGACATGGTGGAGGTGTGATTCAAGTCGTGTTTTCCCACAACTACAAAATATCTTCCTCTAGTTTCATCTCAACGTCCTCCTTCTCCACCGGCCACTCCCACTTCTCAAACACCCGCTCAATCCGCTGTCGTTCCAGCCCTCCGTCCACCTTCCGAACCTTGATGGTAACCTCCCGCCTTCGCTCCACAGATGCTGCCAGTCCCGCCTCTCCCATCCTTCCATCGTCCCATTTCATCCATCGTTGTTGCCATCCTTCTTCGTCCGGGTACACGGCCTGCACAGTTTCCGTTTCTTCCACTTTTGGTAGATCCTCCACCATTTGCCATCCTTTTGGCTGGAAATTCCTAAATTGCACTCGTCCTGGCGTGGCCCCTGTTTCTGTTTCCATAGGCGTTCGTTTCCTCTTAACCCCCCCATTCACGTTGCCGCTTCCGTTCGCCAACGGTTTCTTCGTTGCTTTTCCGAGTTCCTCGTCGTCGCTCGTCGCCCCCGCCGCAACCCTGACTCGCCATCTAAGCTCTCTAGCAAGTGCTGGCGCGTCTTTGACTCTATCCGTCGGAACTTGTTCTTTTGCGTCTCGTTTGGCTGCTTCGCTCCCGCGTTCCATGATTCGCACTTCTGACATCATGTACGAACATAGTGCCTCCAGCGATTCCAGGACCCGCGGCGAAAATTCTTCTTTCCCCCTGAGATCGCGGAGATACTTCTCTGCCACGTACCAGCATAGTCTGACATAGTCGAGTGTTAGCCACAGCGACGACTAATCAAGACTGCGCTATACTTTGTGAAGTAAGGAAAACGGAACTTTTTCGGTACTCGCGTAACCTTCTCAATGTCGATCACTTTGAGTTCTGTCACCCGTCCAAGGTTAGCGTGCAATGAACACAGTGTCCAAGTTACTTACGAGTGCCAACGTTGTATGAGTGTAAAAAGTTGCCCCCGAACACAAGTGAATCTACCGGTGTGTGCTGAAAATCTAGCGGTAAGACGTGCAAAGCAACGAAAGCAACTAAACTCACGACAGCATGTATCCAGCCAGTGGGAATTATCATAGTATTGCCGGGATGAAGGGTGACTTTGACAACTTCGTCCACCATATCCCCCAGCCAAACACTCGACTGCAGCTCCGTCCCTGACCACCGCTCGTACGCAGCCAAGTTTGCAGGTGTGGGACGAATAAAGTAAAACACCTTCGTTGAGAGATCAGGAAAACGATGCAACGCGTTTAATCGAGTACCTGCCTTGCATCCCCTAAGTATATGATAATACACCGACGAGCCAGCAAAGTCGACATGCCAATCCTACGTGGAATTGAGAACGTGTGTCTGAAAAAATAAATAAAAAGAAACTAAACACACCGTCCAGGCAGATGCAACACCCATCAAGCAGTACAATTGAACTTTGGGATACGCCTGTCCTTTCCCTCTCCGCGCACTCGGCCAGAATTTGTCCACCCAATCCAATTCACGAACTAGTCGTGGTGGCAAAACTTGATCTGCAAGCGGTGTTCCCGAAATTTCAAGTGAGATTACGTTTCGTACTTTGTCTCTGGCTGAAGGTTCTTTGTTGTAGTACTCTGCCCATTTTCCAAGAGTCCAACCAGGACAATTCGACTGGGTTGCGACATCTGCGAAAAGCGCATTAGCATCAACGTACACGAAACGAGTGACCCTACCTATGACTTCCACAGGGGTCTCATGCCCTACAATGTCAGCTACGTCTGACACTGTGAAGGTAGCGTCTGGCATTTTCATCCCAAGCCCCTCCGGATCCTCGATGACAATAGGCTCCTTCATTGCATTTTCGTCATTTTCCAGCCACTCGAGACCCACGTCGGACCCCTTCATTCGTCTAAAGTCGTCATCCTTGATTGGTTTCGACTGAATTACACGTAACCATCTACTGGGGTCAGCTTCCACGCCCGCATTTAGGTTTGCATAATCAGGCTGGGCACGTTTGCGCGCGGATTTACGAGCTGGCGGCTTGAATGTGATCGACCGAGAGGGTTTTTCGAGGACGCATGATTTGCAGTACCTATTATATGCAGTCACATACATCATGACGATTATTCCGGGTAAGAGCTTTAGCACAGACTTGCCATTTGTCGATTGTGTCAACATCCGCGCCATTACCTGCGCACACCCAATGATACCAGCTCTTACATGCGTCACATCTTATCCAGCTTTCCTTGGAAGCTGAAGACTGCAAATCAGCTGCAAGGTCTTTACACGCCGGGCAGCTGTCTTCCTCTGAAGCCGTTGATACAGGTTGCACAGGGACTTCTTCCTGAGCTACTTGGGGTGCTTCTTCCGCGGCTTGCTCTGGTGGTCCTGACTGCTCGTCGAGTACGGGGATTGGTGTCAATGATGACCTGGTTGATAACGGTGTAAGCGGCTCCTGTTGTGGATTTTGCTCGTGAAGCTTTTGAGGATTGGAACGGGTTGTCCTGCGTTTATTGCGAGCCATGTTCAAGCGACTACGACAGACCAGCGTCTGCGGTGCTTGTCGCCCGACCAGACAGGACCCGATGCCTCCTTATGTAATAATTTCCTTTTCGGATTTCTTACTCTCTGAACACCCAATTTCTTTCAGGCAGCTGAAATAGGTTCACTGAGAGCGATTCAAGTTCAACTCCTCTTTTTTTTCCATGTCTATCCGACACAGTAATAATCCTGCGACTTTCAGGGAAACATAGGATATCTTTCTCAAGATACGGTCGAATTCAGGTAAGGTCTCCAAGTACCTCCAAAACAGCTCCCAAAGTTTTCACTTCAGGGTAAATATTTTTTGACAGATGCAACCAAATACAGCTGGCTTTCTGCCCGATAAGCAGTCAATCTCATCACAGGGTTGATTGGATTTTTTTCGGAACTTTACGGGTCCAATGTCCGAGAGAACATTGTTCAACACCCCGACCTCTGCACGTTTCCCATGACAACCCGGCCTATAGACTCACGCTCGCAGGATGTGACGTCTGTTGTCTCATGACAACCATTCCGGATGTTCCGTGACCTGTCAGCAAAACTGCCACTACTGTACGATGGTGGCCGCCTCTGTGAACTGGTAAAACAATACTCTTGCGCAATCTGTGTTCCCACTCACGTTCGACTCCAGCCTGTTGGCCTCGCCGCATTGGCAGTATCCTAATGAAAATACGACCCACCGTGCTGCGTTACCCTTTGAAGCTAATGCACGAGATCCGAGAGGTTGTTGACACACGTGCACTTTGTGCCTACCCGGGTAGAAAACCAAACGAACCGTGCATCTCTTTGTTGTTGTAATCCGAGGCTCTTTTCTGGATGCTAAGGCTGGCATCAATTGCGCAAAAAAAGAACAATTCGTCATTCCAAGCGATGGGAATATTCCCATTTAGCGCTGCCATGAGAATAAGATTTAAATAACAGGTATGGTTAGTGTGCGCTGTTTCGGCCGGCTCACATCCAACATTGATGATTAAATTGAAGGGCAGGAAGGATTGAGTAAAAAGTACGTTCGGGCTTGTGTGCTAGATTCTACGTGTGCTGGCCGAGGATTAGCAACGCGCCGAATTTGGAAATCTGAACAGTCTTTACCTCATGGGGGTGCGCGATGTAGGTTTTAATTATGGCGATCTGCTTTAAATATCTATCCGACGGATCACAGACAACACCCTAGGCGCACTATCTGCACCATTCTTATCAGTTCACATGGTGCATGCCCGTTTTTGTTTGCCTCGTTGGCCAAGTGCTTCAGATTCAACCGAACTATACCCTATATGTCTCGCATCATGAGACAAATTACAAAAACCTGGTCAAACTAACAATGTTGCGGTACGACATTCTGCAAGGTTTGCTGTCGTGAAGATGGCGCAGAGTTCTGCCGTCAAGCGCCACCTCATGTGGATGGTGAGTCATTATCCCCAAAAGCCATAATCCAGACCGTTATCCAACGCGGATTCTAATACGAGGCGCCTAGCTCTGCGGAAATGTCAACGGTCGCGTACGTACATCCCCCTACTTTTTTCGTTTACATTGTGGATTTCATTCATTCTATAGTAGAGTAAACATGGTGGGTATCACGATTTTAGGATAAACAAGTACATCTAATTCCACATATTGTAAGAGTCCCACTTCGTTGGCGTACACAACGTCGAGTTTTTGGAGGGCATTGGCAGAGAGGCGATCGTTTTAGGAATAGTATGATCGACGGGACCCATGAGAGGGGAATCCATCATCGCACGCCAAAGCAATATCTGAGGTCATGATCATTGCGCCCGGGTCGATATAGGTACTTGCGAACGGAGTCCACCGAGTTCGATCCGATGCCACCGAATTCAAAGAATATTGATCGTCTTCATCCCCGAACATTGATCCATTGTTCTTCATGACACCGGGTATAGGTCCTATGGTTGGATGGTTTGGTGAGGAAATTGGCGAGAGGCTACGGTGCGCCACAATTGTTCCTACCATGGGACCGGGTGGTGGAGTGCATGCCTCCCAACTGCCGCTACCATCATCAGTCAATACAGTGTCTGGGCCACTGTCGTCGCTAGGGAAAGATATCGATAAAGGTGGTAGGGGAGGACGAGCTTGGCCGCCTGCAGAAACCAAGGAGAGGGCCCGTGGTTTCAAGGTGGACGGAACTGAGTATGGGAGAGGTGTATCGTCGTTCAGGCAGGGAGAATGGCCTGGGCTCTGTTTGAGAGGAAAGGACACTGACGATCGCCGCTGTCGACTGACTTCGCGATCAATTCGAGCTTCCCATTCGACTTTTAAAGTCTTCTCGTGTTCATGATGGCGGGAGTAGATCCAGCGGACCTCGCCAAGAGCCTGGAGACATGCCATGACACCCTCTTCCCAATCAGCGTCCCATCCAATCACATCCCTCTCCGTTTCGAGCTTGTCGCTTTGTGCAAGGAGCATGCCAGCAAAGAAACAACCATCACGAATTAAACCAGCGTCATATGCGAAGAAGTTTGAGGGAACCTTCAAGTGACGTTGTAGCATCTCGATAACCCGAGGTAAGAATTTTTGACACTGCCGTGCGGCACAGAGACGGAGGTCGGCCATAACCGCTTGGTCTGCGTGGCTTGCGTGGTTGTACTCGGTTGGGCTGGGAAGTGCCTCACGGATGACGTTGAGACAGCCAAAAATGAAGACCTGCCAGCCACTAACGAAGCGTTCGACATCTTCACCTCGGATGAGATCACCCCCAGCAGCGCCGACACCTGAAGGGTTGTGACGCAATGTTTCAAAGTCGTCCCAAGACCTCGCGAGGCTGTTCCAGATTCCTTTTATTACTTCCTTGTCAATAGCGATGCCAGATTCAATTCGCTGACGGGCACGGGAACCTGTCATCATGGAGTGTATGGCGCGGCATGCTTGAGAAACGGACAGAGCCAGCGAAAAGTATTGGGTCGTCATCATATAGGTTAGGGCAGCTCGAGGATGACTGGGTTCCAGGGGGGTGTTAAAGGGGAAGTTGGGCGTCACCGGCGAAGATAACGGCGAAGAGCGAGATGAACCCGGCGGAGAAGCGATGCTATGGGCAGCTGATGCACAATACGGAGGGGGAAGGCTGCTTTGGAAAGTGGCGAGATCATCATCATCCCTAGAGCCGCGAATTAAAAAACGAAGTATAAAGAGTTATTGTCGTCATACATTAAAAGACGTCCACCGTCTAGTCCCGTTGTGATACCTTCATGAACATGGGCATACCAGAATACACGAGCGCGTATCAGTATGTCACAGTATGGTCCTAGACCACTGTTGACAGACGGAGAGTCGTCGAGACTGCACAATGAGTAGACTTGCGATAATGTAGCATCATAGGTGGCCTAACAAAGGAGTCAATAAGGTATATTGGAGCTACTGAAAGGGACTGACCTGATGTTCGATGGAACTCTGGATGCCTATCAACTACCGTGAGATACTGGACACCATGCATTAAACAGACTCACCGCGAGTCAAGGGAAGTAAGAGTAAGAGGACTCTAACGCCATCCCAAGATGGACGTCGCAAAAGTCCGTGGAGGTCGACGAGCGTGAGTATTTCTCTAGTCATGGCCTCAGTACGGAGCACCCTTGCACGTAACTTGGGATCGGAAGAGTGACTATCACTGAGGTCAGAGAGAGGGATCTTATGACTTTCCAGCGCACGATCTTCTGTGTCATCCTCCCCATATTCATTGATGCCAAAAGACGCGGCCCAGGTAACAAGTAGCATTGCAAGCATGCTCCCTTCAGTATTCAGTGGTGCAGTTCCATCCATGTGGGCAATATATCTGGAGGAAAATTCACCCGGTTCGATGACTGGGCCTGTAACAAGTTAGCCAATTGAGCCATGACGACAACACGGATACCAACGTTGGACACAAAATCTCCGAAAGAACGAAGACCCGAGAAATGGGAGTTGCATTTGCGGAATACAACTTTGTCCGGTGGTGGTTGGTGCGAGCGAGGCAGTTGACGGTCCAGGGGAATCTTGCGGGACAGGCGATGCAACCATCGTTTTTCCATAGACGGCTCTGAAAGAGAAACTCGATTTCAACGAATATGTTTATGGAACAAGAACTTACTCGACTTGTTGGAGACGTCTCCCACGCCTCAGTAGTTTGACTGCTTTGACCTCTGCATATTCATCCCTAAAAACGGTCAGAGAGCTACGAGACGAGCCATGTACAACGCTTACACGCATCTGATGTTGCGTTCCTTGCAGTTGGAGCACGAGGGTGGCTGCGCGCCATTTGCTGCCGCTGCAGAATAAGAGTCTTTTAAATCGCAGCGTACCCTGATGTATTCCGCTTAGTATAAATCGAATGGCGGAACAGGACCCCTAACCTCCTCATGCGGCATGCACCACATGCTGAGAACTGTTGTCTTGAGGATTTGGGCTGGCCAGGGGTCCGCCGAGGATAAGGAGTAGCGGACGAAGTACGCTGTGAGGAAGAGGAAGGTCGGCGCGACATGGAAAGTAAGTGGGAAGGGAACTAGGCGCTGGACGCTGATGGACAAGATCGGATATCAGGTGGTGTGGAGGGCCAGTTTTAAAATGGTGCGGACTTGCGGGTGTGACAGCAACATAGATCGTTGACGTTGATCTCCGGGAATTCGACGCGTTTCGCACAGCCCAAGAGGAGAAGGCTGTCTTGATTCAGCACGGCAAAAAAGACACGAGAAAAGCGGATGTCGTAAGTCGAAGTCGTCCGTCCACGCAATTAGGGTCAGGCTTTGATGCCGTTCTTGAACCGGGTCTAAGCCAAATCGAGCATGTTTTGGTCACGAAATCTATTGTCTTTGCGGACATGCTAGTCGTAAAGTTGATTCCCTGCGTACCTTTCCAGTTGACCTGATAAGTATAGGGCGATGTACGCTGCCTCACAAGAGGCACTGATTGCGCGTGACTGGGCGGCATGAGCTATTAATGGGGAAAACGATAACCGTAATCCGGTGAGGCGCAGATTTCCAAGTACGGCAGGTACATCCCGCCGCCACCAAGTTGGAGCTCACGAAGCAAATTGAACTTCTCATAACCTTTCAAATTGACAAGTGAGGTATGGTTCGTAGGCCAGGTATGCCATAATCCAGCCTGATCGCCTGATTGGAGGCTGCCGTCAAATTGTATTGGAGCCGCAACTGCGACTCATTATCGCTTAGATTGTGTAGATTTGTCGACTACACTGTCCGCTCATGAGCACATTGTCTTGGAGCTTCTCACGTTCCAAGTTCTAGCCTATACGTGGAAGACTCTCCCTTGTTTCTTCCATCCATATTGTGAGAAAGGCATCCCAAGATTCGAGATCTCATATTCCTCGCTGCCGAGTCCTCATCATTTCCTACGAACTCGATCGAGCTTCCCGTCCAAGGCTCCAAGTACACCCGTCAAGGTTTCGCGCAGAACATGCCGCTACACCATGGTATAATGAAAAAATCGACGGGATGTTTCCGTCCGATTTTTTCGTCAATCGAGCGGACAGAACAACGGGAAAACATACGTGATTGGAAGAGAAGTGAACAAGCTTTATTGCCACTCAGATCCCAGATCTGAAATAACATAAAATACTTCCGAAGGTTGCGTCATTTCCGAGCACAGGTTTGGCTGGATATGAAGTCCCGGTGTGACATGATCATAAGCGGGTCACATTTGTCACGCAATTTTCCCCAATGTGGAGACGGTCCGGGATACCGAAGTCGCCGTACGTCCGTTGCGCAAATGGCTAGAAGCCTATCCGGCCACTGCTGTCACCGTACTCCCAAATCCTCCGGCTTTTGCAATAGCCCTCCTCAATTCATTGGCTGTTCGTTGATCAGGGTTGAGGCGACGATCACGCGCCATTTTATCCAAATCATCGCCATACTTGTCGACGAGGCGCTGAAGATATGATCTCTTCCCTAAGGACGGGCGTCGTTCACGTAGGGTTGCATAAGCCGCGAGGCTCTCCAGATCTACGGAACCATCAGTGAGTTTGTCGAATCATCTCTCTCTCCAAAGTAGAAAGATGGCATTACGAGTGACCTTTCGGTGATACTCGTATGTCGTCGTCCAAATGTTGGGAACGGAAAACAAATGCCGACCTTGGATGATGGTATTCCCTGCAGCACCATGTTCCGCGTCCTGGGTCTCAGGATGATGAACCCATGTTCGCAATTCCGATTCCTTTAGTGTCACTACCGGGTCGACCACGGGTTCTCGATTTGGAGTGTGTTCTAGCTCGTCATCTCTCGGCAAATCTACCCGGACAACGTTACCAGACGAGTCTCGAGTTATTCGCCCGAAGCCTTTTGGAAGCGTAGAAGGTTCTACGGAAGCGATGAATCCGGCATTATCGGATGAGGTTGTGTGGGGTTGATTTATGTTGACCTGATCATCGACGTAAGTGAATTTGATTTCAGACCCGCCTGATGCGATGGGGTTGAGGTCAGCCTGGAGTCCCAAGGCTAGGTAGCTGGAAAAAGAACGATACATGGTCAGTTTTGCCTGGTGTGGGACACCTGAATCGGTGACTCACTTTTGGCGGAGGGTTTTCGATGGGTCCCATGCATCCCGCAAAGCTTTCGGCCCGCGGATGGCTGAAAAGGTTGAGCTATTCAGCTTCTGTGTACGGCAGCGCAGATGGCGGTAGCTTTTTGTCAGGGTGCTTACCTGGCATTTTTTTCTGGAGTCGTTTGGCCCTTTTTGAGTGCGAAACGGCCTTGTAAGTGGATGACTTGGCTTTGCGACGTTGACGGGGGTTGGCCATTTGGCAAGGTGGAGAGAGGTCAAAGTACACTAGAGTCTCGTCGTCGGTTGAGCAGAGTGGTCAAATTTCGAACCCCGAAAGAACTTGCCGCCGGCAACTGGAACTAATTCGGATGTTGCAGCGATCCGGATAGCAGTGCAGTTCACCATACGCTCCATAACGTGGCCGCCAGCAGAGATCACGTAGCGATGCATATTCCTCATGTCAAGGCTGTCATGTTCGATGTAAGTGCTTCCTCCCGGTGCATCCGGCCATTCTCATTGGCGTCTCGCCGGATCGTCTGCCGTAAACGTATTCCGCGCGGACGTCGTAGATTGGCGGCGTTGTCCTTCGGAGCCCGTTTATTGCGATCGCAGACTATGAGACAGAAAAAGACCTCCCACCAAACTATTTGAATGTATCCATGTGGGTGCAAACCCCTCCCACGCCGCACGGCGACCCTCATGGTCCTTTCAGAACCTCCCGCGGATCATCCGGTGCCTGGCAAAGGTTTGAACGCGGTGAACTACCCTTGCTGGACTTTTACACCGAGTTCGGTCACGATCTGTCAGACACTACGAATGGAAATGCATGGTACGCGGAGTACTGTCAACGGAAACGGATAGGTGTGTCCGCAGTTTGACGATACCAAAACGCCGTGGCCTCATATTTTCAGCTTGTCCCAAGCTTCCTGAACAGCTTCAGATTGACGGTCGTGACGTGAGCTCCATTCCAAGCCTCAAGGAGATATCGCATTGTCGAACTGAAACGTGCTAGCTTTTTGGACGGATGATGCAATCAGCATCGTCTTACGACGCTCATATGCTAGATGCCATCGCAAAACTCCGAGGTAGCTCCCCTGTCACATGGTTTCGTGCGTAACGCTCAGTACTTATCAACTCTGCAGCTGCGGGCAAATGGCGCATTATAGCCCTGACGAACAACTTTGGAGGATACCGCGGCGCGGGCGTCTCATCACCGCAGCAAATTCCCGCGGCTGAACTGCAATTTCTGGGGTGGCAAGACGGACCTATACCCGATCACTTGCGCAAGCTATTCGATCACTTTTACGACTCCAGCGAAGTAGGCTTGAGGTCAGCCCCATCTCCCTGCTCCTGAAACTATAAAAAAATTGGCCCCTAGAAAGCCAGATCCGGATTTTTATCTCCATGCCTGCAAAGAAAGTGGTATCAATCCAGCGGAAATTATCTTCCTGGACGACATTGGAATGTACGTTTACTACCACCATAGTGACCCTTGCTCACAGTTCGCCGGGTCAGGAACCTCAAGACGGCTCAACAACTTGGAATGATAACAATACGTATGTAGTCTCGCCCGTCACGTCAATGGACGTGATTCACTTTTCCCATTTTCTTCAAATTTGATATTGATATCCAATACTGACTAAGTATAAATCAGACGTCCCCATTGGTGGCACACTCCAAGCCATCAGACAATTGGAAAAATATCTTGATATTGATTTATGCGATGGCAACGAGGAGGGGCACCCAGATGGAGCGAAATTGTGATGATATGACTAGAGTTTAATCATTTGTTTCCACACCTTCTCCAACTATGCCGGTAACGGTGATCGTGGTATTGCTAGTGTAACGATGCGGATTTAGAACTCTATGTAGAATCAGAAAGGCTTGTCCGATGCAAGCGTCTTGTCCTCGTAATAGTTACCAAGCTGGAAATGGCGTTGACTAGATCCGAATGCAGAAAACACGTAGAGCTCACCACTGGCACTTTGACTAGAAGGCCATTCTTGACCACAGGTGTCACGGACAATAGCTGTAAAAGAAAAGTCTCAGACTAGTGTGTCAATGCGAATACACGGCACGTACAAACAATGCTGCGGTGCCTACACCAACACCCCAGATTCCAAGAGTAGGAGCCCACGATTTCAACCACTATAAATGGTATGAGCATATGAATCACTGGAACAACATTGGTCTTACGGTCGTGCCAAGGGCGTATGGCGAAGTAGGCCGAAATGTAAGTTGTGACATGGTCAGTGTTGCGTTTACAGAACACACGCTTTTTTCGGAGACGGACGGGAAGGAATGCTGCACGTGACTCATACTAGTACTATCGGAGTTTGAATGTAAACCAGCCCTGTGAACATCTTTACTAAATTAATTTTGAGTAACTGCACCCTAACTATGGTCAGAGCGATCCAGAGCGCTTTACCGACGTGTTTGAGTTATCTTTGCGCGTCCTAAACGTGTCCAGGGCCTCTCTCGTGATTTCATGTCGTAGCATACACACCACGCCATGAATAAAAAGGGTGGTCCAATGGAAGCGAGACCTAGAAGCAGCCCCACTCCATCAGTCCGTGTGACACTAGCTTGACAACTGCAAGTGGCAGCTTAACGTTCATGTCCTTCAATGAGCGTTCGGCTATGATGTGATCAGGGAGAGCCGACGGATGTGTGGTACACACACTTCCCATTACAGGAACTTTAAGTATTCGCTGGCCGGCGTACATATCGACAGGTGTGGGAGTGAACAAGGGTGATAAACACGAGGAAGCAGAGTTCAACAATGAAAATGTAACCGCACGGTCACTGTGACGGAGGGAATTTGATATCCTTGATATGGTTTAGTCTGAGGCGTGTAGGTCATAGTTCCGTTTTTACCGGTGAGACGATGTCGAGTGGCTCTATTAGAGCCAGCGGTAATAACAGACCTACCGCAGTGAGAATCGAATGCACGGGAATTAGGATACGCTATTGCGGTTATCGCGTCTATTGCGTCCATTCCAGAATAATGGTACCACGGCCAGTGCGTTGCTCAGGTCCGCATCATCTCTTGCAGTGTTAGTTTGCATAATAATACAAAGTCCGAGATACTAACCATGTTTGCTCAGCACCGTCCGCTACCATTGCGGTGATAAGCTGCTTTTGTCGTCTGATCCTGCCGAGGGCGAACTTAACCGCGGCTGGTCAAAAGGTGCGAATGAAACATCGTCCCGCGAGAATCTGTTTCTATGAACTTCCATCCCGCGGAGCTAAATTGACATATGTTGGCGCGTCTCCGTATCGCCGGATAGGATGGTGGTAATGAAACTTTAGGAAGGCGTCTATATCGAAGTTGATTGATTGTGCCATGTCGGGGATCACGCAAATATCTGAGATAAATCATGTTCGAGGATTTGATATCTGGCGTGCGATAATAATGAATACAATGGCTTCGCAACTTTCTGATGTGGGTCGCCTAGGATAATCTGGCGGAAACCAGATCCGGGGAGGTCCCTCTGTGTATAAATCGACACAGCATCTAGCTTTTTAGCGCTCCGCAAGGTCAGCGGTTGTCCGCTTAGTGGCTACACGGCATTGGCGCTGGACGGACATTGTAAGTTGTATTCGGTAATGACCGAGAAGATAAACCTACTTGTCGCATGATAAGACTTCCCACTCGTCGGCACCCTTTACTTTACTTGACGGGGATCGGCAAAAGCGGCACCCCTTCCTTCACTTTGCATGTCCATGACTTGCCAGAAGTCACACCCCTTGCCGTCATTTTGTGCGCCCGCGTAACATGTCCACCAATACCGGTCTGTTTTGCCATCTTGCCGGTTCTTCATATCAGCTCGAAGGATCGTTGGGACGCCGCATCTGCACCGAGGGATACTATTAGGTTGAAAATCAGGACGATAAAAGCGGAAGGTGATGTTGATGCGGAAATTAGAGGGTTCAGGGGAGGATGAGGGTCTTTCCGGATGAGGGTAAAGAGGTCGGAACATATCAAGAGTTGACTGCGGTGGGATAGAGTGTTTGAACGACTCCTGGCATTTTGCGTGCATTATGATCAACTGGAAACAGGGATGATTAGTCAATACGATGGCATTACTGGACAATCGATGCAACGCACGGAGTTGTGAGATAGTGGAATATTAAACGTCCTAGCACCACGATCGTGGATTTCATCGGAAGGGATGACTTCTCGTAGGCGAAAGACACGGGTGGTCCCTATGTAATCAAAGCATTATCGTCTTAATACAACTCAGAAGCGGGAGAAGAAAGAACTCGCCAAGACTCAAAGACGCAATGGTAGGGCATGGACCAAGATAAGTAAGTTGATCTGAATGATACCCTACTCCCTCTTGTGCACCTTCATAGCAGTTGGAGGCAGCAACGTTTGCATGCCACAGCTGACCATCCGCACCAGGACCTCCCGTCCACTCATATGAAACTCTCTCACGTTTACGCATCTCGTCATTGACGATATTCTCGACGTATTCGCAAGCCTTCTCCATGACTTCTGGGAAGAATTCCGGAGGCTCCGTTGGCCGCCCATTATACCTCATACATACCCAATCAGCAGCGACAACCAAGACGCTAGGAAACTAAAGTCACCAGTATCGCGCAGCCTCCTGCCATGATTCGTTATCGTCCACGCCGTTAGTTCTTCGGACAAAGAAAGAAGTTCGGTGAGGGCTTTCAACGACACGGTCAAACAGCCACCATTTATTCCGCTTCCACGAGTGTGATAAGTCCAACATGGTATAGAACAACTCGCATGCAAGCTGCGGAGAAAGAACGGAGAGATGCAGAGTGCACGGCGTGTGCTGTGCCACCATGGAGGGGTTGGAGAGTGTAAGAGGCGGAAGTCGCGGTGCCGGTCGTTTTGATGGTGGAGGAGGGCGCAGCACGCTCATAAGGTCTATTGCAGGTTTTCCAGGAGAACTGTTAGCATTATGTGTCGTGTCTTTGATCGTGAGGTGGACGCTAGAAGATCCAGCTTCGCGTAGATCCGTGCCACGCTTTTTGAGACTAGGCGGTTTGGAGCTAGAAGATGAGACGAGCCAGTTGCTCAAGTCCAGGGAGTGAGCCTTTCTCTTTGTACTGACGGGCTTGGACTTGTCTTTTGAAGCGTTGATGAATGCAGCTGCCGCCTCGACATCGCCGCCACACTGCACGAGCGCGTCCAGGACGACGTCCTGTCCGGGTAGTGGCACAGTAAGTAAGCTAGTCACTAATGCAATCAGTGTTTCGGTGTCGGCTTCGTTCATGGTGTGTGGAAAAGTACCGGCACAGCGGTGTGCGACACTTTCATATCCTCGACTTGATGGGCAAACCTGTTGCCAACCCTGGGAGTTACAATGGCGTTGCCATTCTGCCCGTAAAGCTCGTACGTTTTCATGGAACGACATCATACATGTGTTGACCTGAACAACAGACTCTGGTTCTAGTTACTGCCGTCCTTTTCTTGTCCGCACTCTCCATACGTTTTTCTCTTCCTACCATCACCCTTGTGCGCAGTGATCCTTGGAGGGGCCTCGCATCACACTGTGAGAACACAGAACCGATACATGCCGCAGAAATCCTCGAGCGGCAGCGGCAGCTCGCTCATACGCTCCATGTGTTGAACGCGTCCGCCTACGTCGCCGAGCCAGGTGCCAGCGCGATGTTCTTTGGCAATATCTCCGATGCCTCATGGAGTCTCTCGGAACGACCGCTGTTACTCATCATTTCCCCCCTCGTGGACCACGAAGAAGTATCGGCTCGGATTACGATTTTGACACCGTCCTTTGAGGCTGATCGCGCAAAGTTGCTAAGCGTCCCTGGGGTGGACGTCGCGTACGTGGAATGGCAGGAAGACGACAACCCATATGCCATTGCGGTGGGGGCGTTGCCTACGTCTGAAAGCGGGTCCATCTACGTCGACGGCATGATCCGTCATTTCATCGTTGATGGGTTCGAGAAGGTGACACCTGGATCAAAGGTGCTCTCCGCCCCTCCAGAAGTCACTTCTTTACGTGAGCGCAAGTCGTCTTCTGAGATCGCGATCCTCAAGTGCGCAAACGAGGTACGTTTGGGGGGGCTGATGAAAACACGCGGGTAACAACTTATGATGCCTTGCAAGGTGACGGTTCTTGCGATCCGCGCCGTTCAAGCACAGATACGCATCGGCATGCACGAGTCTCAGGTGATCCAGATGGTCGACGAAGCATTGGCAGCTGCTGGATTGACCGAAAGATGGGCATTAGTACTGTTTGGGGGTACGTCGGGCGTCGCCTTGTGCGACATTGATCTGACTCGAGATAGAAAATGCCGCTCTCCCGCATGGAACAGGGACAGACCGTGTGCTAGGCTCCTCTGATCTGATTCTCATCGACGCTGGGGGCGTACTGTTGGGATATCACAGCGATGTCACAAGGGTGATGTGGTGTTTTGCCTCATGTTGTACAGCTGTCTGATGGGTGTATTGGCAGACATTCCAGCTGAGAGAGAGCGAGATACCTGAAGATCACACTCGAATATGGTGGGATGTGCATGCAGCCCAAAAAACCGCCATGCGTGTTGCCAAGGCGGACATCGTCACAGCGGAGGTGGACAAGGCGGCACGCACACAATTAACTGAGCGTGGGCTTGGTCCTTACTTTACCCACAGACTGGGACATGGTAAAGAATATGCCTAGCTCCTGAAGTTTGTCCTGATTACGCCAAAGGGATTGGTCTGGAAGATCACGAAGCACCATACCTCACGGGAGGGTCCGATGCTGTTATCCGCACTGGACACACGTTTTCCAATGAGCCGGGGGTTTACATCAAAGGCAAAGTACGCGGACGTTGAGAGACTCATCGTGCGTAGACTGATGGCAGACTATACCATCTCTCGTTAGGTCGGGATTCGTTTGGAGGACTGCTTCTACATTGATGGTGATGGAACCGCAGTTTACCTCACGGAAGGTGTGGGTGGACAATCAAGGGATCCATTACGTCCGTAAGGCAGCCGTTAACCCCATAGGGATAGCGGAGATGACAAAAGGATTTTGAGTGTAATCGCGGGAGTCCGCTGGACTAACTGTGATTGGAAAACTGATATATAGAAGAGTACTAATGTATATTGAACAAGGTCATTACTGCCGAGCGCTGGTACAGGATCAGTATATGAACAAAAAACTTGGTGTAGTACACGGGGTTAATTTCGGGCTGACGTCGTTGTCCGAGGAGAGTACTTGATATGAAAGCCGCTTTATAAGTGGGGGAGCGCGACCGATGGGAAAACAAGCGCGAGGTATTCGAAGGGGAGGAAAGAACAGATAAGGTTATAGTATAGCGAACGAATCGGGGCGGTCGCAAGCTACGTGAGTGCTGACCTGGGGGATGGGATAATGCTTAGAAGGCCTCGATGGATTCATCGGGAGAGGGAGTAGGGAGGGGGACTGCAGCTGGAGAGATGGGTGTGGAAGCCATCGAGGGAGAGGAGCGGATGGGAGAGAGTGTGATATCATGAGCGGCATAGCGAGGGAAAGGATTGCGCGTCTGCATACGAGAGATGGGAGAGGCTTAAGGGCAGGTGAGTGGGCGGTGGCAGAGGCGAGGAGGAAAACAAGACAGACCGAGGACCTGCGCGTGCCATCTAGCGGTGATCTCTGGGCCAAAGATGTCCCAGTTGCTGGGGAGGTGGTCAGAGACGGGCTCTGGGGAGCAGGTGGGAGTTTGTCTGAGGGGGTCGATTTCGTCGGCGGTAAGAGAGGCATCTATCTTTGACATGGACTTGTAAGCGACACCAAATGCGAGAGCGCCATGTCTGCGTGGGCGAAGGACAGGGGAAGAGGGGGGGAAGATGGCGGGGCGAAGGATGGACAGGAACTCCTCAAGAGCTTCTGATGGAAGGGTGGAGCTGTGAATATGTAAATATATATATATATGTATACGGGCGGGGAAGGACAAACCGGGGAGATGCTCGTGGGGAGGGGTCTTTATCTTGAGGTACGTTCTCTGGCTCGTCCGATGGGGGAAGAAGGGGAATTTTGAGTGGGCGTGCCAAGTGGCTGAGTCGGACAGGTCTGGGTGCGACGAGGAGCGGATTATCAAAGTTCATACTTAATTGACTAGTTTGACGTGATTGTAACGAGTGGACCGCCAGAACGCGGGCGAAACTCCCCCCCTCGTGTATTTGCACCTATTTGCTTCCCGACATGTCCCCTTTTGGTTATGACCCCCTGTCAGAAAAAAATATGCCGCACATAAAAATCGCGTCCTTCGCTTCTCTTCTCCTCCCCCATCCCCCATGTCCTCCCCTGACGACCCCCTCGATGAGGCGACGCCCCTCCTACGCGTCGAGGCCAATGTTCCTCCCCCTACTCCCATCCCAAAGGCCCAGCTGGCTGCTCTGTGCACTGTCAGGTTTGTCGAGCCTGTCGCGTTCACCCAGGTCTTTCCATACGTGAACGAGTTCATGTCCGATCTACACCTCACGAACGATCCTTCGCGCGTCGGTTTCTACAGTGGTCTCGTCGTACGCTTCATTCTCGTCCTCCTACGCCATGCACATTCCTTACCTTCCACAGGAGAGCGCGTTTGCGATTTCCCAACTTATTTCCATATATCACTGGGCCCGTCTTTCTGGCATGTTCCACCTCCTTCTCTTCCCGCTCTTCGTACGCTTATAGACACCTAAAGACGTCATCGGTCGTCGTCCTGTCATTCTCGTGGGTATCCTCGGAACTGCCGTCACCACTCTCGTATTTGGTCTGTCAAAATCGCTCACCGTTGTTCTCATCTGCCGATGCATCGGTTGGTCCTTCTTTGTCTTTTTCCTCACCACGCTGATTTTGCTACAGGGGGCCTGTCTTCCGGGAACATTGCTGTTATCCACTCAGTGATCTGTGAAATTACCGATGCCGGTAACCAGGCTGCCGTGTTTCCCGTTTACGGTCTTATCTGGCCTCTAGGCTCCATCGTTGGGTTTGTACAATGATTCGTCTAAAACAATCCTCTCATCCCCTCCTCCCAATTTTAGTCCTCTCATCGGTGGATCGTTCTCACACCCCGCTAACAAGTACCCGCGATTCCTTGATCACGAGTTTTGGAGAGAATACCCCTATTTTCTTCCCTGTCTCATAGCAGCTGCACTTGCCTTCATCGGCGTTGCCCTGGGCTATATTTACCTAGAGGAGGTAGGTATTACCTCACCCTTGTTCCGCCTGATGCTGCCCCTAGCTGCGCTGACTATCTTTATGATATAGACCCTTCCCAGTAAACGTAAAAGAAGTGGTGAAAAGTCGTCTTCTGTGTCGGGCTGTGTGCGGAATGGGGAGTCGACTCTTCGTGTCATCTCAGACAAACCCATGGACCTGAGGCAGTTGATATCTCTGCAGATCATATGGGCATTGGCAACGTCCGGTTTTGCTCTGAGTTTCCTTGCTTCCGCTTTTGACGTCGTGTTTGTCTTGTTTTGTTTTTCCCCCATTCACAGCGGTGGGCTGGCTTTCTCTGTAAGTCTGCTTCACGTAGCTTCCCGGGAATCCTGATTTGTTTCATAGGCATCACAAATTGGTTATTCGTTGGCAGCTTCCGGCACTATATCCGCAGTCATTCAGGTCTGCATCATGTCATATCTCCTGCGTACGTTTGATTGCGCAAAAATGTACAACTTTTGCATGGCATTATGGCCGTACACTTTTATCGCACTTCCCATCCTGAACGCCATTGCTCGTCGCGGTGTCGATGTAGAAACCGGTCAGCTGGATGTACATACTACTGCTATCCTCTGGACTGGCATCGCGATCGTTCTCGCGCTCTCCAGGGTCGCCGCTCTCGGATACTCGTCGGTCACTCTCCGCCGTACCTTGGAAAGGGTGGCTGATTTTTAATTTGAAACAGATGGAGCATGATTCTTGTCAAAGAAAATTCTCCCTCCCCGGCAGCTTTAGGTCAATCAAATGGGGTCGTTCAATTCGCCATGTGTTCAGCGCGATCGTTCGCCCCGTTCCTTGTCAGGTAAACCCCAGTTTCTAATATATCTGGTGCGGGCTCAAGATTGTTCGTGCTTAGTTCCTTGTTTGCCTTGTCCATCGATTACAACCTCCTCGGAGGGTGTCTATGGGTTGTTATCATGGCTTCCCTCGCCTTCTTCAGTACGACCATTTCCCGTAAAATTTCGCTCCATAGCAAGAAGACCGTTCCTTGATCCTAAATCACGCTCTCATGATGACATCCAACGGCCCCCACTTCTGCCGCTCACATCAGAACATCTTTTTACCCCTGCGTGTATCCGAAAATGTGTGATATCACATCGACTCTGTTTAAATAGACATATTAAATACAAGTAGGGGTGAGATGATGTTAAGTAGGTGGTTCTCTTCTGTTCCATTCAGAGGATTATAGTTTATTTGGTTCGCTGTTCACATCGCCCAGTGCATAGAGCGCGTCAAGCTCGGCCTTGTATTTGGCGTAAGCATCCTTGCGACGCAGTTTCAACGTCGGTGTCAACGTATTATCCTCGACAGAGAAAGGGTCCATGCTCAAATGAATGCGTTTCACAAACTCGAAACTTGAGACGGCCAAAAAAAAAAAAAGATAAGATCAGCGGGTGATTAAATGGGGAAATAGTCCCTACCCAGCAAGTCGGTTCTTTCTTGCCTCCTTGGTGAGCAACTCGAGAACTTCCTGAATCACCCTGGGATCTTTTACTGCCTCCTTGAGCGCTTTCGTGTCATCGATAGCAATCTTCCGCCCAAATATCGTGGATACCAGGGGTGCGAGGATTACGGGGTCTGGGACCACGACGGCGAGCAGATAGGACTGTAGACCGTCGCCGTGCACATAGATTTGCTGTACGATCGGGCATGCGGTGTACATGTTTTCGACCTTTTCTAGTGCAACGTACTCGCCCTGTGCGAGCTTCATGATATTCTGCAACGAAATATGGATGCATCGGCGACAATAAAAGGTACGAGGGGGTAATACGCACCTTGACCCTATCGATGATCTTGAAACGGCCGTGGCTGTCGACCTCTGCGACATCACCCGTGTGTATCCACCCGTCCTTCAAAGTATCTTTGGTGTTTTGCTCATCTGGCACCATATGAATTTGCGTTCGCGCGGAAAATTGGCTACGTACCCCGATAATAGCCGATGAAGCAGTTCATGCCGCGAACACAGAGTTCTCCACGTGGATTGGGTTTGTCCTCAGACGTGTAGTTCATGGAGGGCACATCAACGAGTTTCAGTTCGTTGACGGGTTGAGGGGGCCCAATGGTCCCACCGCAACTGGGATCATTTTCGATAGTATGTGTGCACGTTCCACAGTTTTCCGTCATACCATACCTACGCAAAATCGTTAATCTTTCACGTTCAAATGAAAGTTCTGAGACTTACCCTAAAAGACGAACGAACGGAAAGGATTGAAGGAGCCTCGAAAACAAAAGAGAGACTACGTACCTTCAGTAACTTCACAGTGCAAGGCAATCTTCAAGAAGTCGATCACCTGCGCACTTATTGGTGCTGAACCCGTACTAACAATCAAGACGTTGCCACCAAGGACGGCGCGAACCTTCGTAGAGAAACGCATCTGTACAGAATCTCAATTTCAAAAGATACATACCTTGTTAAACACCAAAAAGTCCCACAGCGGGTGTGTGTTGATACCAGTTTTGTGCAGTTGATCCAGCTTGGCTTGAACGGCCATTCTGAATAAAGCTCCCTTCAGACCTGGCGCATTGCCAACGGCCATGGCTGACTGGTATATTCGGTTGAGAACGCGTGGTACAGCCGGGAAGAAATGGGGCTTTAGGAATTGTGCATCTTCAAGAAGTCTCAGGGGATCGCCAGTGAAATATCCGATACAACCACCAATAGCGAGAGTTGTCAATTCAATGACACGCTGGAAAAAATACATGAGAAAGAGACTGCAGTAAAGAAGCACCATAATCACCTCGTATATGTGGGCCAAGGGAAGATACGAGAAAAGGCAGGAGCTCTCGGGGAAGTCAAGGCCAAACATGTTCGAATACGCCGCGGTTGCGAGGTTTCCATGAGTGAGAATAACTCCTGCCGGGATATTAGCAAGAAAAACACAGACAACTTCCCAAGGTACATCACCTTTGGGGCGGTTTGTAGTTCCCTAGCGGAACCAAGGGTTAGGAGGAGATCACACAAGCAACGAGAAGAGTCGTACAGAGGTATAACACAATGATGCGATCTGGTCCACCGACGCGGGAAGAGGTTCTATGAGGTGTGCTTCGCCGAAACTTTCGACTAAAGGTGAGTGTTGAGTGAACGAAAGGAGGGAACAAAAGGTGGCGCGGCGCACTTTCGCTCAGTTCCTTTATTTGCACGCCAACGGTTTCTCCCCACGAAGCAAGTGCATTGTACACCTGCTTGTCCAAGGGATCAAACGAGACGATCATCTTCAAAACAGGTACCTTTGACGACATCTTGAGTAGCGTCGGAATGTGGTCCGGGGTCGTGAATACGATGGAAAGTGAAGAGTGATTGATACTGTAATTCGGATCAGTCTGCCAGCAGTTGACCCCCGGAGATCGACGTACATGAAGTCTACGAAAGGGGAGTTGACTAAACACATTCAATGATGAAGCAAGTCCTTACCAACTGATTCTACTCCCAAGGTATCATACAGACTGACGCCGACTTTGCCATAGGCGTGCAGAGCGAATTCGACTATTTGCCACTCTGGATGATGTCAACATACTAGTCCCTAAACGTGTTCCACGCTTACCCGGCCGGTTTTGTGACCAGATACCGACGGTTTCCAAGACATCTGCCTTGAGGGCACCCGACTTGAAGAGTTGATGCAACGCACTTCCAACTTTGCGCCTCCTGGCATCTACTTGCCTGAAGGTCTGCCAAACATACGGTCCAAACTTCAATGGCTGTGTAGAAACGACAGGTCTGTGTCCAAGAAGTTTGTTGTCTGGATTCTGGCAGTAGCCGTTGTCAAAAACCTCTGGGAGTGTCTTGAGGATCCCAGGGGTGTTGACGTCAAACAACCCATACAAGGCTACGAATTCATCAGATGACTTGTCTCCTGTATCACGAGAGTGTAGTTACCACTCCGGTAGTGCGCTGCAGCGGGTAAGCAAATATGTTTGGGATGAGACGGAATGCATACCGGTCTGACCGGAACGCTTGGTTCCAGGCACAGGTATGGATTGGTTGGCGTAGTCGATCTTCTCTGGTAAAGGAACTTTGGTCGCTATCATGTTGTTTGGCGTAGATGGGAAGAAGATATGAAGCAACACCGAAGTGGAGTTTTTAATGACCCTGCGCCAGCCGGTGAAAATTCAAGTGGATCGGCCCGTCACATTCCGACTAACAATTAACACATGTCACAATGGAAAAACATGCGGAAATTGAACAGACACTGCCAGGCAGATGGCAGAACCTCTGCCTGGCAGAAATATGATTGGTTCGGGAATAGTTTGACTCCGTTGTAATTACCGCCGTTCGAACTGGAGAAAAAGTCCAACACAACCTTTCTGGTGGTACCGCAGATGGTCCCATACGGTGGGAGAACCTTCCGATTAGTTCCGAAGACCATCCTCTCAAAGCTTTCGCGATCACAATCCTTTCTATCGTCCCACACGCTGGCGATGTCGGACGTCTGTTCTCAGACCCTGGTAGCACCCAATCTCCTCGCCGATGCAATCTATCAGTTTCAACCTTCGAGACCCTTGGAAATATACGAGTCAACCTTAACTACCACATATACACAGTGGAAATGGAGAGCGGCGAGAAAACTCGACGTCGTCACGCTCATATGCACACACAAGCGCAGCCTGGTATCAATCTCAACGTTGCCAAAGATTTGAAAGAGACATTCACCTGAGTTCTGTCACTCGCTGGACACTCCAGCACCGATGAAGAACTTGCGAGTCCTGAGACGATCTCCTTGGACGAGGTTGATACCTTATTCTCGGCAAAATTCGAACAAGAGACTTTGCCGGGTGAGCAACAAGAGGGTAATGGATGGTACGTTGATGAGTTGGATCGCATCGATGAAGGGATCGTGCCGTGCACACATGATGAGGTAGCTGGGGTGGTTGATCACAACCAGTAGGGTGAAGGAAGGTGGGATGCGGCGTTGTTGATGTCGTCAAGCGGCTTGGATTGTCCCTGGTTGTAGTCTGCCTCCAAACTGTTTTGCCACATTGGCACGACCACCAGGTTTTGCCGGTTCTGCCGGTAGTACCGACAAAATCGTTCTAAAATGGTTCAGATTAACGCGATCACATGACCAAATTCGCACTCACGACGCGCACCCATGACGGATATTGCAAATCTACACTCTCAAATTGCCATCCTGCAAGAAGAGCTCCAGTCTCTGCGTGCTCGATACGACACGCTCCTCGAGGCCCACAGCCGCGCTGCAGAGCGCTACAAGGCCGACTACAAGAAATGGCGCGATTTTAAGCGCTGGCTGTTTCAAGACGCCGGGAAGGATGGTCACGTCAAGCCATCCCTCAAAGGTAGCGAATTGGTTGCACACGCAATGAGAAAGCGAAAGAAGATCGAAGAGCACGAGCCGAATGTGGAAAACGCGGGAGATGATGTCCATGAAATAACTGATGTAAAGGTCGAGCCGTCACGTTCCCCTCGGGCAACGGCATACAGACTCCGGCAAAGAAAGTCGCATCATAGAGAACCCCCGCAGAAGGCACTTTCGGCACCTTCCAGCAACAATGAAGATCCGTTTCTGACGCCGCTGTCCACCAATGATGGTAAATCCTCGGTTTTTGAGGAGAATCTCAATGGTGGGTTGGCTTTGAGGTCTTGTGGGAGGCGTTTTGAACTGAGGTCCAATCAGAGTGTAAAGCAGAGTCTTCTGGGATAATTCCATTCTCTGAGCCCCGCAAAGGCAGAGGAAGATATGCACGAGTACCGTACGTGTTTTATGGACAATCTAGATGCCACATGATACTGACTGTATATCTAGCGCTGTATTAGACACGATCAACTCAAGGTTTTCTATTCGGAATGACAGAAATGGTGGGGTTGATTTCCAGTATGACGCTGTCGTTCGCAATCGGAGAGAGCGAAAGCACATGCGAGGAAGTGATTGTGAATGTTGTCATGAGGTATGTCTCTATCGCTCAGGTGAGGTTCTTCCAACGTCTGATCCCCTCTACGCACCAGTACTATGAACTTGTCGGGCCACTACCGGCTTCACGACAGCCGCTTTGGCGGACGCCAACAAAGCGAAAAGCACTCTCAGATGACGACAAGGAAAATACCCATGATGCAGAGGAACATAAACAACTGATCTCTCGGCACCGCCATCACTGGCATAGAGCAAAGACGCCGCCTGGTTATTGGGATATCGGATTCCCGGATACCCAAGAAGTTTTGGATATCAATCGGCGAGCAGCAGAGATGCATAAACGCAAGTTTGTCGAGGTGGAAGTGGAAGCAAAGTAAGCACTCAAGTGGATATACGATAAGGCCCTCTCTGAAATTATGACTAGGAATGACAATGGCAGATACGTAGAGCGTACGTCAAGGACCCGTTAGTGGATACCATCAATATTCCAATATCGAGCCCACAGATGCTTGGGGGAATGTGTCTAGCACTTGCCCTTGTAGAAGTCTCTTTCCAAGACGGATCGGATGGTAATGTCGAGCGAGCCGCCGCCAAAGACCCGCTGCGGAATAAATGTTGGCCCTATTTTAGAAGGCATGATATAAAACGTACCATACTGCGCGAAGACAACTGCATAAGGGAGTGGATGACTCTGCAAAGATCAACAAGACGTCCATCAACAAGAAAATGATTCATACCTCGACCATGACGGTACATCCTTGAGTAGTGTGGTTCACCCGCAGATACGTATCCCCTGGTTCCTAATCGTGAGACCGTAGTATAAGAACTGGTCCACCAAGTTCACACACCAGGCACTCTCTGAGGGTCCTTGCTCCTCAACATGATGGCGAATAACGGGAAATGGTTCATAAAGGCCAACAACGTTTCGCAACTGGCATACAAGACAATTATTCCGAGCCGGATCTGATCAGAATACTCATGAGCATGGCAAGACAGTGGAGTGGGAAAGACCATACTAGTGCGAAAAACGTGTAATAAACCAGAATCGTCGGGAAAAGGTGAGCTGCGAGTGTGAATAAGATCGTTCCAAGCAGCAATTGATCGATGTCATAATCCCACGGATCCGTACGATTGCGGAGGATGTTGTATCGCTTGCCTACTCATCTAGGGTCACTTGCAGAACCATGTCCAATACAAGAGGCGCACCTCTAAAAAGATTCCACAATGAGCCGATCAGCAAAAGTACACGTCGATAGATAACTGCAGAGATGAAGTAGCAAACGTGTAAGTGAGCAGTGAGAATGCCGAGAAGATCTAGGAAAAGTGCCACAGTCATCGTCATGCCTAGAAGGCTTGTGGTCTCTACGACGAAACTAATAGTAGGTAACAGTGATGAGCCATGGTGAAGAAGTTCTGTAGCCCTTAAAGTGAGCCGAATGCGAACAAAGAGCGAGCTAGCACCCACTCGTCCACCGTGTTATCAAACCTATGAACCCACGCGAATAGAATCTGCTCAGCTCCGTATTGAGCTTTAAGCCTGCAGGCCAGCTATCCAGCCACAGTAACACCCGTTGAACACGAACAGCGAGAGTGCTCTATCATGGAATGATCAGGGATGAAGACTCTGGCCTTGGACCACCTACCTCGAGACCATCAGCTACCATGGAGTTGAGCACGTCACGATTCAGACAAAGGAACTGGCGAAATGCCAGACCAATGATCAAGTCATTCAAGATTGTCCAGATGTTGTTATAATGCCTTCACGGGGTCAAAAAAGGATGAATGTGCAGGCACATGGAGTACCTGTTATACGCGAGACTCGAAAGTGCCACACGTTCGTTGGGTTGGAGGTGCCATCGTTGGGTCAACTGATACATCATCGTCGCTCGTGCTTCTACCTGTCGAACTGAATAGCATCAGTACTCCCGTCTTCCTGTCATTGGAAAGTCTGTAAACCTGTGAAACTAAATTCTCTCAATCTTGACAAAATGCTAGGTTCTTCCGAGGTGTCGAGGATAGACGTGGATGCTGCAGGGGATTGTGGTCGCATGACGGTTGCGTCTGTATTTTGATCTGAAAAGTGTTTCGAAAACGCTCGACTGCCCTCTACGGCCTCTTCGAGCGACTTCGCTGCGTTCAACTGTGTGCTAACGTTCAAAACGGCGGGTTGGAACGCTAGGCACTGCCCACCAGGTCAACGACAAGTTGGTATTCGGGAACACCAAATTTCATATCCCTCCTCCGCGTAAAGTCATGGGCAAGCGATACATTCATTGGCGCATTCACTTCACGGACGATGGGTGGGAGGTTCGGTGTGTCAACTTCAGCGGCATAAAACCTCATGGAGCTTTTAGCATGACGATGGTAATATATGAAGTTGAATGGGCTTGTCCTGAAGATTTTGTCAGACCTCGAGAGGTATAGGGTAAGTGGTTGAAAGCACAGTCTATTATGATCCTTTATGTTCGGGAGAGTCAACGGGCGGGACGACGAGAAAACAGCATATCCAATGACGGTAGGTGGCCCACACGACACCAGCAGAGCACGGACATCGTTCGACTGGATAGCCTTTGCTAAAGCGGCCTCGGCCTCGGTTCGCTGATTGCATGAGTAGTCAAGCAGGCTTGTCTGAGGCGACTCACCGTATGCACTTTGAGGACACCAGCCACGCACGCAGTGTAATGCTTGATCCAGCCATAGAAGTAACCGTCGTGAAAAACGTCATCTGGCCAAAAAATTGTGGACATAGACCGTTAAATGTAAGTCTGAACTTTTAAATCGTACATATGCCATTTACCCTTGAGTCCAGGCGGGTCGGGCCGAAACCGAACGCAAACTTGCCCGAGTCAATTGAATTAGAATTTTGTACTGTAGTACAGGAATTCCACATCTATCTTTCTAAATCTCGCTAATTTGTATAATTTACAATCAAGTAGGACAAGGGCAAAACAACGTATCGAGCCACTATACGTGCTTTCCGTAGTATTCCCGGGTGGAAGCTGCCACAGGAACTTGCACCTGAGGAGCATTGGGCTTGGGTCGATGGGTATCCACTGCCCCTATGGGTAACGTGTACCTGGAAGAGAACTGCATAAAGGCAAGTAAACGAGAATTCAAATTCAAACCTCTCCTCGTCACAACCGTATGCTTTCGGGGTCAACTTGATAACTGTATGCAACGGAATTTTAATGTACGGGAGATCCGCTTGTGGTAGGTCATGAAAGTATGCATATCTCCACCATTATCAGCTTTATGAATGCAATTGCAAGGTGGACGTACAGGCATCGCAAGATGGCCTGGTGGCCGAAGATGAGGATGTTTTCTTGTCGTTCGAGTTCCATGATAACAGGTTCCAATCGCACGACCACATCGCGGTATGATTCTCCTCCCCTGTAACGGTAATTAAACTTATCCTCGTCGCGATTTGCGAAGTCGTCTGGATATGCTTTCTAATAAAGAAAGAATCAGTGGCATTTTTCTTGACCAGTAGGTGAGTTCCACTGACTTCGATCTCTTCATATGTCATTCCATCACACACTCCTGCATCCAATTCATCCAAAGATTTCCATGTTAGCTTTGAGTAAGGCAAATATTGTGCTGTCTGAATTGTACGTTGGAGAGTGGAAGTCCAGACCTAGAAAAGCGAACATTCGTGAGATAAACACGAAATATTAATATCACTACTGGAAAGAGGATGGGCTCACTGTCAATTGTGCATCCCCGATATGTTTACGGACAAGTTCTGGAAGTGCTTTGGCGTATTGAAGGCCACGCTCGGATAGCGAAGAATCTCCACCGATCTTCCCTTCGAGGTTGAACTGACTCTCTCCATGCTGTATACGGCTCTCAGTTCGCTCCATAGGAGCCGAAAAATGTCTTACTCTAGAAAAGAAGATACTCCGAGGCTTCACGTGAAGATTCATGAGATAAAAAGCGATGCGACTCTGCAAATACCCGTTGATACGAGAAAGTGTGACCTCGTTTCCGACGTCGGTAATTCGAAGGTACGAGAGATGGGGTTCTGTGATGGTCTCATAAACGGCTTCGTACTCCTTAATACGCCTAATAAAGTCGCGCTGAGCGACGTCCCTCGGGAGGTCTTTGTAATCCGGATCCCCCGAAGAGACTTTAAGAGCCACGTTGGCCGCTATCACAGCCGGATCGTTGCAGACAGACTCGAGGAAAATGACTTGAATCCCCCTTTCCTTGGCGACTCGTGCTTCTATCTTCGCTCTGCAATGACATCAAGTTATGTCTGGGCTGATGACCAGTGATACTTGCCGCCGACTTCGTGTACTGTTGGTGGCATCTACATGTGTCTCAGAACCGGTACTCGAAACGAACGAAGATCTCACCATGTATGCCCACATTGCCTCCCTTCTTCAGCCACTGTATCAGCATTTCCAGACAATCCTCGGCCAACCTGTCTCGAACCCTGGTCGCTTCGACGTTGTTGTGACTAAAGTATTGTGCAGTGTGATCTTCCTTGACCCCGCTCCTGGAGGATGAAATAAATCCACGAATTCCGAAAGGTTGACGGTACGGACTGTAATGCCTTTTGCCTGGCGCGGGAACGGCGCAATTGCCCCACGTTGAAAACCTTTAGAAATCTCAGCTCTAATCGATCCAGTAGGTTGTAGACTTGTTCACCTGAACATCATATTCTAGCCACTGGTAATCAATTCAGTATAGAGCCCAGTACGGCACGACATGGGAACGTCAACCTTGAGATATCGCATGAGCTTATTGCTGAGGTACGACTTTCCCCGTGCTGGCAGGCCAACCTAGACAACATCAGAGCTCGAAAGAAAGTCAGGCGAGGAGAGTGTACCATGGCGAGCACGATCTTGGCCTCTGAATAATCCGGCTTTGCGACTAGAGGAACTTGTTGATAGGCTGATTACGGGGTGTTGCGCGATCACATACCTTTGTTTCCTATACCCACCACGGAACGCGGTGGGGTTGGTGCCTGAGAGCCTTTACGGCTGGATGCAGCAGATTCATCAAACTGCTTCAGCCTGTACGGTACATGAGACACCTTTGTATTGGATGAGTCGGGACGTACATGGGGCCTCCAGCACCAAAGAAGACTGGGGGATGCGCAGGATCACTATCGGTGCCATCCGCCTGCATGTCTTCTAGGATTCCGAGCGGTGGAGGCGGGTCGACTGGAATGCGATTGTGATCTTCCATTTGGTCCGGATAAGGCTTTGACACGCACATTGCCATGTCCTCACTTGAGCCTGAGCGTGGATTTCACTCGACGCTGTCCACAGCGGTCGCGTTGAATTCTCCTGGCTCAGACTGTTCTTTCTTTGCGTTGTACACGTTTCCCCAAAGCATCATCATCGACAGATATGAACTCGTAGACCACCGCATTTCCTTTGAGTTCTTTGGCGAATCAAGTCTGGAACTACCCGTCTTCGCCCTCGACCAATCTGCCAACTCCATCTTGCTCGTAAATGCCACCCCTGCCGATACTCACTCGAAACAGGTCATGATACGTATCCCTGTCCATGCGCGGTATGGCGATCCGGGTATGGCCCAGAAATCCATCACAATACCATCTCCAGCATGTTTCTGGGCGTGTCCCCCCTCGGGTATGTGTGCTGCATAACAGTTTTACAGCCCCATGCCCTAATGGTTCTACAGCAAGTGCATCTACCGCGCTCTCCTCCGAGCCACCAGTGGCAAATTCGACCATGCTCAGTTCGTTGACACATTTCTCCCTGCCAAGCGTGTCATCGCATTATGCAACGCTTCATATCCCCGTGGCTTCAAAGCACGACATGTTTCCTGTCGAGACGGGGACTCCAATCATTGTTCTCGTGGCGTTCCTGTTACTAGTCTATCGTTCTTGCAGAGTTGCAAACACGCTCCAGTCCCGTCGCCTCAAAGTACAATAATCTTGTCCGTAGAACATGACGTGGATGCAATAGCAAAAAAGATCTGTACGTACAAATACTAGAGCAATGCGGTGTGGACGATCCGGTAGCATAAGCTAGACAACCACACAACGTCGTTGCTTCACCATCTTTCCCCAGCGACCTTTCATGCTTTCCTTGAGGGCAAGGTTGAAGACATCCTGGACGCCAGTGCCAGTCTTTGCTGAGCATTCAACATACTTGGCACCGATCTCCTTTGCCACATTAGCGCCTTGTTCGGTGGACACTGGTACTTGCCCCTGCGCACTGAGCATACGTCGTGTTTGGTCATCTCGTCGCAGGTCAGTCTTTGTACCGACCAGTATAAGAGGGGTTCCTTCGCAAAAGTGTGCTACTTCGGGATACCACTTGGAATCGTTGTTCAGGGAATGTGACACACTATAGCTGAGCTCAAATGCAAACCTTGTCTTGTACGTTTCCGAGACTGACTGGAAAGTCGATTGAAAAAACAATGAGAATCACGTCGCTCTCTGGGTAACTGAGCGGTCGTAGTCGATCATATTCTTCTTGTCCTGCGGTGTCCCAAAGAGCCAGTTCCACCAGCTTTCCTTCGAAGTGAATCTGCGTCACGTAATTTTCGAATACGGTTGGTATATAGGACTGTCGAGGAGTAGTTCCCTAAGCCCCGAAACTAGGAATAGGCAAGGGCATATGCGCACCTCTGGAAACCTGTTTTCCGCGTACACGATAAGGAGACACGTCTTTCCGCACCCACCTTAGCACGATATCATTGAATGGTGTTGCGAAAGACGAACAAACTATCCCGCGCACCATCACCCACTACGACAAGTTTTTTCTTCACGTCCGGTCTGCGAACACCAGCTTGGTATGACGGCTCCATAATCCTGGAACGTGGCACGACAAGAACAGAAAACACGCGGAGGGGGTATAGAACTGAGATGGCGTGCCCGGTGCCGAACCGCCGCTTGTCGTTAGAGTGATCACGTGTTACGTGTCGTCGAGGTTGCACTACGAAAAAGCCCCAGAAATGCTGTTGACGATGTCTTGAGTCGCACAAAATAAAAGTTGTGATTGATCGCATTTATATTCGTACCGGGCAGAAAATGAGCGGAGGCCTGATCGAGAATGTGTGGATTATACGAATTATATTATATCTTGGGTGGCAAGTGGCAGTACGTAGTATTGTGTCAGAGTCACGCACGCGTCACGCAACAGCGCACAGCTCCTTCAACGTATCCCCCTTCTTGACCACTGACCCCAACGTCCAAAGTCTCTGTCCTCATCGCTTATAATGCATACCAGCGAATACGACTATCTCTTCAAGCTTCTTCTCATCGGTGACTCCGGTGTCGGCAAGGTTTGTTCTGCCCTGTGGCAATCCACGTCAATTTGCTCAAATGCACCCTCCAGTCCTGTCTGCTTCTTCGGTTTGCAGATGACACATACACGGAGAGCTACATCAGTACAATTGGCGTAGACTTCAAGATTCGTACCATCGAGCTCGAAGGAAAAACAGTCAAGCTCCAGATTGTGAGTTTTGTACCTTCTTTATCTCTATGCGGGATGGCCACACTCTATGAACCATCCTCGCATTTTTTCGCGAGGCCTTAACTGCGCTTACCGACCTCATCCTTGCGTATTTCAGTGGGATACTGCTGGTACGTACCTCTTCAACCCTCTTCACACTATTGCTTACGGCCATCGAATAGGTCAGGAAAGATTCCGCACCATCACCTCATCCTACTACAGAGGTGCCCACGGTATCATTGTGGTGTACGATGTCACAGACAATGGTAAGTTTCGTTCGTCTCTGACCAACGATGATCGCCGACAAATCCCCCAGATACATTCACAAATGTCAAGCAATGGCTTCAGGAAATTGACCGATACGCGTCAGAGGGTGTAAACAAGCTTCTTGTAGGAAACAAGTCCGACCTTACGAGCAAGAAGGTGGTCGAGTACGGTGTAGCAAAGGTAATGGTTCCCTCAGTTCATACATGCTCTTTTTCGCCCTTTTAACCTTTGGTTTAGGAATTCGCCGATCAGTTGACCATCCCTTTCCTGGAGACCTCTGCCAAGAATGCAACGAATGTTGAGCAGGCATTCTTAACTATGGCTAAACAAATCAAAGATAGGCAAGTGATTCTCCTCATGCATCACACAGAGATATCAAGTCTTTTTTCAGAATGGGGTCCACGTCAACACCCGCCGGTGGGGCCAAGTCCTCGACTGTTACTCCTGGCCAATCTGTGCAACAACAGCAGGCTGGCGGATGCTGCTGAATGAGAACACCTCTGGTGTGTTAGCAGAACTGCCTTTGCGTCTCTCGTCAACTTCATTCGAGGTCAGCATCACGGATGCGGTACAATAGGAGCGATATTCTTTCATTTACATACAACCTTCTCTCCTGGGTACTGCTAAAGTGTAGTCGGACTTGTGTTGGTTTCCATTTACAGCTGGCCTACGTCTGTTGCTTGTCCCTTTTAATACTAGTCTTTGCCATGCATGAAATGCGTCCAGTGATTGTGATTCGAATACAACTGATGGGGACGAAAGATGATCGTCCCACCATGCGATTCGCCGTTTCTGAATCCGTCTTATCGATCTCTTTTGACAAATAAATCTGGCCAGTCAGTTGGAAAAATTCCCTCAGTCTCGCTTGATCTCCGCCATCCATGTCTCGTCAAGGACCCCCAAGGCAAGGTCAAGGGCACCAGGGCCCGGGCCCGGGCCCACTCAGAGTCTTTACTAACTCGTTCAGAATCACTGGGCTTCCCAGGAAGTCGTATTATCAGTATGATGGTGAGCCCCATCGCTATTAATCATTCCATTCGCTCGTTCACGTGGGACTGTACGCATACAGTATGTGAGTATTAACAACCTACGCTCTGTCGTGTTCGCTCACGTATGTTTTCCCTTTTCCAGCGTTCGATAATGAAAAGCTCTCCGGGGACAGGAATCCGCGTCGACGCATCGAGGTCTTCGAAAGGCTTCAGAATCATGCGTATTCGAACGTCTTCTCGCCCAAGGCCATCTACGATGGCGATGCGATTGCTTACTCTTCTGAAGTCCTCTCGTTTGGAAATGCGAACACGGTGAGTCGGTCAAAGGATTGGCTAAAATAACGCGCACTGATCAAACAATCTCGCAGTTTGATGTCAACATGTCAGAGCGCGCTCCGAGGGAGGGCGCAAACCAAGGTCGCGGGATTATAAGGGTTACACTGAGGCGCGTCGACGCTGCGCCCATTACCTTTGAGTAAGCGGGACGACAAGGCAGACCGATGGGCTTGTTACTCATGGCATGTCAGGGACCTCCGAAACCTCGTCGAAGGACGTACCGCACAGTTCACTCCCCGTGCCGCTGTTGCGTTGAACCTAATTCAACTCATCGTGCGCCAGGCCCCCAATCTGTGGGTCATCTTTCGAAGCATTTTCATGTCAAGACCATGGTTGATCACCGACCCCTAGCAAATATCCCAACAACATCAAGGCGTTCTTCTGTCGCGAGGCCGGAAGTAAAATACTTGGAGGCGGCCTCGAGGTCTTCAAGGGTTTTTACCAGTATGTCCGTTTATTTGTATTCGATTGTTGGATGCTGACCGCCATTGGCGGGTAGGAGCGTCCGTCCTGCGCGCCGATCGCTCTTGGTGAACATTGACACATCTTGCGGTGTCATGTAAGCCTTTCCGCAACCCGAGAGGTCCGTTAATCACTCGCTCTAGCTACCAAGCAGGTCCCATGGTGGAAGTCGCCCTTAATTTCCTGGGGTCGAGGAACCCTCGTTCCCTCAGCATGAACGATGGTCCCGAGTTTTCCAGGCTTAATAAATTTTTCAAGGGGGTATTTATTACGTTCGATCATCGTAAGGGTAGGAAAAGGATCGAGGCGCTCGTCCTCCACGCTGGATCTCAACAGTTTGAATGGAACAAGGACAAGAGTGACGGTGTGACACAGACTACGACGATTCAGGTGCATTTTACACGACGTACTTGTTATCATTCTTCTCATAAAGAACAGGCGTATTTCAGGGAGGCATACAATAGGTCTCTCAAGTTTCCGGAGGCCGTTGGTGTCAAGATCGGCGGCGGTAGCATCGTACCTATCGAGCTGTGCGTCGTCGAGCCAAATCAGCGTTTCACGCGCAGAGTGCCGCCGGAATTGACCAAGGGAATGGTTGAATTTACCTCTGACAAACCCAACGTGCGCCTTGCGTCCATTACGCGTGGTATTTCAGGAGCGGTAAGTGTTTGCAGCGTCTGATGCATCTACTTTTCTTATTCGTGTGCATTTCTACGAGGCTTTGGACTACAATGCATCACCGTTCGTGAGAGATGCCGAGTTGAAAATCTCTTCCGAGCCAATTGCCATTGATGGGAAGGTTCTGACCACGCCTCCCATGTCGTACAGTGCCTCTGGTGAAGCGGTAAATATTTCATTTTGGCAAAGAGTGAAAGCTGTTTCATATTTCTTTTAGTATCCGAGATTTGGATCATGGAATGTAGTGGGAAAGCAGTTCAACGAGCCCAAAAGTATCAAATGCTGGGCGGTTGTTGATTATAGTCCCAATCCCTCTAGGGATAGAGCGGCAAACGAGAAATTTGTAAGGATGCTTGCAGAGAATTGCCACAAGCTAGGTACGTGTAACTTTGGTCTCTGTTGTCTTCGCCGCTCATTCTCGTTAGGAATGGGTGGGTTCCCTCGTTTTTACTCTATCCATGCATATTTCGAACTCTAGAAGCCATCACTCCTCCCCAAGTTTATATCAATAGTAATGGATCGAATGTAACAAAAGTAAGTTGATGGGTTCTCCATTTTCCCAGCCCTTACACTCTGTGTCAGGATTTGTACCAGGTTGCTAGACAGGCCACGGGTGGACAAACTGCACAGCCTGACCTGATTTTGGTCATTCTTCCCCCATCTGCACCCGAAATCCGACTTCAGGTAAAACGCTACGGGGATGTTCTCGAAGGGGTAGGTGATCCAAAGCACCACAAACCTGGACTAATGGAATTTGTTCTAGGTCGTCACACAATGTGTTGTAAGTTATGACTGTATGAATGTTTGGTTCCATTCTTGTAACTTCATTCAGCGTGTCGATAAAGTTGCCCGGGCCAACGACCAGTACTGCAATAACGTGGCAATGAAGTGGGTGATGGGGTTTTCCTTGCGCCCGCTCTTCTGAGCTTTCTGTTACAAGGATCAACGCAAAACTAGGTGGTGTGAATGCGATCCCAAAATCTATTGTCCTGGATGAGCTTAAAAAACGACCGTTTATCATTATGGGTGATTTTTACCTCATAGTTTTTTTTGTTTACGGTCGGTTAACGAAGTCGATATAGGGGCCGACGTAGGTCACCCGGCACCCGGTGTGCACGATCAACCTTCCGTGGCCTCGATAGTGGTTTCGTTTGACACGTCGGGAATGAAATACAATGCCTACACGAGCGTTCAACCACCGCGTCTGGAAACGATAGAGCAGCTAGAGCACATGGTGTATGTGAGTGCACGCCAACAATCAACACGTCCCGACGAAAGTAGACTGAATTATCTGCCAGAGGGCGATTGATGAATGGGGCAATGAGAATCGGTGCGCTGTCGAAAAGCTTGTATTTTTCCGAGATGGGCTATCCGAAGGGGAATATACCGGCGTTGCGGAGAGGGAGATCAGGGACATTCGAAGTAGGGATTACCTCTTTTCTTGGAGAATCAGCTGATCGTTTCCTCTACAAGCTGCCATCGATAAGCTTTGGATAGCGAGGAGAGCGCCCCAACCAAAGCCAACGATCACGTTCATCGTTGTCGGCAAACAGTCCGTGTTTAATTGATCTTCTCGCTTGCTTGTCATCTAGATGTGTTTTTCAGTCATCACGTTCGATTCTTCCCGAAAAACGAGTGAGTTTTTAGCCGGTTTTCGCATTCATTAGAATCACGGTTGTTTCGTAGGAATGAAGGGGACAAGTCTGGAAACTGCCCGGCGGGATTCGTGGCCGACGAGGGGGTCGGAAACCCCATCGCCAAGGACTTTTATTTGCTATCACATGGTGGTCTGCTCGGGAGTGAGTGGCTCGTTCATGTCGTCCATCGTATTTCATAATTTGCCCTGCAGCGAGCAGGCCCTCTCACTACATCGTCATTTTGGACGAGAATTTCTCCAGCAACAAGGACAAGTGAGCAATGGTTGGAAAAAAGAGATGGGGCTGGTCTAAATGTCGCCCCCTAGGTTGCAAGAACTCGCATTCACGTTGTGTCACGCCTATGCGCGCGCGACTCGCTCTGTTTCGATCCCGGCTCCAGTGTATTGTGAGTTAAATCCGATGTGTCATTGCCGTCCCGTGCTCACGTCGACGCGCAGATGCTGATGTACGTGACTTGACGAGGGACTCACTAGCACGCTGACCTTGGAAACAGCTCGTGTGCGGCCGTGCAAACTTCCACTTTGCCCCCGAGCTGAGGTACGACGATAGTTCTGCCTCGGTCGTGTCGGGCGGAAGCACGTTCGATCTGGTCCGCTGGAGGGACGGCTTTCGATCGGCCCACCAGAATATGAGGAAGAAAATGTTTTACATGTGATCTATCTCCGATATCTATCGCTGTATCTACCACCCTCTTTCCGAAAGTCGACCGCCCTTGATGTTGGCGTCGCTGTACGGACTGGTTTGTAAGAATGTGACATGTTTCGGGTCGGTTGTCATGACTCACATGGTGAGACCGACCATGGGTGCACCGAGGTCTTGGGAGATCTATGGAACGTGTCAACCCTGTCTCGGATGGTCACGGGCGTGTTTGCATACCTCTGCGAGAACTTTTGGGTTGTTGTAGTGCGTGACCTGAGTGGGATGAACGTGCGTCGGGCGTGCGAGAAATACAGAGGGCGTACGGCTTGGACGATGGCTCTCGCTCTCTTGGCTGGGTCTCCGGACTTGGCGGCGGTCAGGAGATTCACGTGAGACCAGGACACCAAAAGAGAAAAACGTACGTGGAAAATGCCGGATCCGACAAACACTGGAAAGGGGTGACCATATGCCGGAAATCCTACCAAGTTAGCAAGGCAAGGACTCACCTCCATCAGAGCCGAGCTGCATCATGAGCGCGGCATCCGCTGTTGAGGACGGGTGAGAACCGGTCACGTAGGCATGGAACGCCGCGTACGTACCGGGAGTGGCTATACCACCAGCGGCAAAGTTGACGACGGGGAGCCGCTTGAGACGGGCGGTCTCCTTTAATAGATGAAAGGGAGCCTGAATCTCCTTTGCAAACGTGTAGAGTTCCTCTTCGTTCATGATGGAGGCCTTGCGGATTTCGCCCATGAGGGTGCGCTGGTGACGGACGGCCTCGACGACATTGCCGGTGCCTGCCTCGCCCTTTGTTCTGACGAAAGCGGCGCCTTCGGAGATGCGGCGCAAAGCCTCGCCAAGGTTTCGGGCGCCACAAACAAAGGGAATTTTGAAGCCATGCTTGTTGATGTGGTTTTCCTCGTCGGCAGGGGTCAGGACCTCTGATTCGTCGATGTAGTCGACACCGACGGCCTGGAGAATCTGAGTGGTATGTGTGAAAAGTGGGCACGGGAAAGGGAGGGGGGGATGGGACGTGCCTGTGCCTCGACAAAGTGGCCGATGCGAACTTTTGCCATGACGGGAATGGTGACGGCTTCGATGATGCTTTTGATCATGGCTGGGTCGCTCTGTGGGGAAAGGTGAGGATCGCCGATGGAAGGAGGGGAAAACGGCGACGTCCCATTCTAGAGACGCCTCCTTGTGCTCTAATGTCTGCAGGGACACGCTCGAGTGCCATGACGGCACAGGCACCTGCCTCTTCTGCGATGCGGGCCTGGGGACGGGTGAGTGAGTGGGAAGGGCGAGGTGGAGAGGGTGACCTGATCCGCATTGACGACGTCCATGATGACGCCCCCCTGACGAGAAAAAAAAGTGAATGGGGCAGCTAAAAAGGGGAGTCGGCCCAGACCTTGAGCATCTGGGCCAGGCCAGACTTGACCTGGGAGGGGGATGAGGGGGACGTGCAAGGAGACTCGGAGGAGACGTACGCCGAATGTGCCGAGGCTGGTGCCTCCACCGTCGCGTTGGGCGGTGCGGGCGGGGGCAGCGGGCGGAGCAGCGACGATTGGTGGGCCGTTTGGAGCAGACATGAACTAGTAGCGATGGAAGACAAAAAGAAGGGGTCGCGGAACGGAACCGTGTTCCGCCTGACATGTATTTTTTTTTCAACTAGATACAGAGGCTAGCTAGAAACCCTTTGCAGCGAGCCATGCCACGACGTCCCTCTTGGGCGTGCGGGCAGCGAGGACGACGTGCCTGTTGTGTTTGATCTTTGCGACGGATGCGCCGAGGTCGACGCGAAGATCGTTGGCGAGGGACTTGCGGGGATGGGACGTGAGGTGGGGGAAAAAGGAAAAAAAAAAAGGAGGGCTCACGTGTACACGACCGTCGACGTTTCTTATCTCGATCATGCTCCGGCGCACGTCTGAATAGACGGGAAGAACGCCACGTGAATTCCTGCGGATAAAGTAGCTGATGGAGGACATGGTTCAAAGAGATAAATTACGTACGCGATATTTAAATGACGATCGACCTCGTCCGTGGATCCAATGGACTCGCCGTGCTCCTCTCCCTCTCCACCACCCAGCGTCGTCTGCAACGCGCCCCTCCTCGCCCCCCGTCCCCTCCCCTACCACTCCCCCACCTTTCTCCAGTTTGACCTCCCCGACACCGACGAGGACCTCTCCCATCCCCCCTACACCCACCGTCCCCCAAAGCGGAAACGCGTCCCAGACGACGACATGCCCCCAACCAAGTCCCGTCGCTTCTAGATGATACCACCCTCTTGACGTCATGCCCGTCAGTCCCACTCTCTCTCTCTCTCCCTCCCTCTCTCTCTCTTGCTCAGATCCCGTCCCGCAGCCCATCGAGGCCGTGCAGGCACGTTCCATCGCCACGCTGTCCCCGTCCATCCCCGTCTCATCGCTCTGTTTCAGTTCTCTTGTCATGTGCAATCAACCGCATTAATGTACTACTTACTTATTACGATCACCATCATCTGTTCACTCCACCGTCTCGGCATCAATCCCAACCTGTCCATGGTGTGCCTTTTTCCGGTGTGCTTCCGCGAGTTCTCGTCGATGCTGCGCCGCACGCAAGTCCAGCGTGGTCATCTCCAGCTCGTGAAATGCTCGCCGGCTCCCTTTAATACTCCGTCGCAACTCCGCCGCAGCGTGCGCCCGATGTCCTTCCAACCGCTTGTACTGCGTGCCTCCGTCAGCTCCCATCATCGCAACCAGATCAATCACCACTCGCCTCGCTCTCGTACCCGGCGCTAAACCTTGGTTTCGCCTCGTACCTGGGAATACTTGGCAGATATGGTTGCCTGACTGCCACCTCGCTTGTCCCCTTTCCACCAGTTTCAACACTGGCCGTTGATTCCTCCTCCTTTTCCTTGGCCGCTTGTGCTTCCTCTTCTTTAATAACCGGTTCCGTGGTCATCTTCACGTCCGCCGGTCCGCCATCCGTCCCTTGATCTGCCACCGTCTGGTTCTCTCGCTGCCGCTGGTCTGTCGTCTCCGGGGATTGACGTGCATGTCGTTCTGGGCTTGCACTCCCTTGCCGAGAAGCGGGACTCTTTGGCCGCCGTTCTGCCAGAGCGTCTCGAGGTCCATGGCTATCTGGCTCATGCCGTGTGTGCGAGGGGGACGATTTGCGTGACCTGCTTCCCGTACTTTGCGCAGAGGTCGAGCGCCTTCGATACGACGCTTGGGCTCGGCGAGAATAGTGGCGATGATCTAGCACTTGGTGAATACGAGATCACTAGGAGTAGCACACACTCACCACGACGCGGAGACGGGGGTGCAGGCCGATACGTCGGCGAGTGCGACCTGTCAGGCCCCCGATCTCGTTCATAACTCCTTCCCCCGTCCCTTCTATAGTCATCTCGACCCCGTCCGTCGTATCTCGACGTCCGACCGTAGTCGTCTTGTGGCGTCCACGTATCGTCTCCTCTTGGTCGTCGGTAGTATCCACGGTCCCGATCCCGGCCCCACTCTCTGTCTCTCTCCCTATCGCGATGATCTCGCTCTTTTCTGCGGTCGTCATAGCTTCGGTAGTGATAGCTGTCGCGTGAACCAATATAACTGTCCACGTTCCTCGGAGGAGGCGACCGTTGCCCACTAGAATAGCGTGAACGGTTTCCCCGTTCCCATTCCCTGTCCCTGTCTCTATCTCTGTCCCTGTCTCTGTCTCTGTCTCTGTCTCTGTCGTCCCATTCCCTTTGATGAGAGTACCGGTCTGGCGACGTGCGCCCAGGACCACTCGGGCGTCGTTCGTCGCCAGAGTCCGGCCGCGCATTCACTGTCCTCGAAAACTCGGGTTTGGCGGGGAGATTCGACATGCAACCGTGTTTGTTTGTTTTTTTTTCGAGTGGTGTTGATTCGGATGTGTTGTTTGGTTCTGCTTTATAACACATACCACGATGGCAGCGCCCGACCTTGTCCCGCTCGCGACGCTCGCACAAATCGAGCGCACGCCGTCCTGCGGCGATGGCATACCACCAGAGCTCGAAGAAGACCTCAGAGCGTTTGGATGCAAGCTCATACACCAAGCCGGCGTCCTTCTCAAGCAGTGCGTGCCCCAAACCGTCTTTTGACTACCCCATGCATAAATTTCAGTCCGTTACAGAAAGCAGGTGGCCGTCGCTACCGCCCAGATACTGTACCAGCGCTTCTGGTACACGTCCTCGATGAAACAGTTTAGCATAGGGGTCAGGCATCCCGTCTCTGTGCTTCGTCTTGATAATACCCTCCCCCCCTTCCCCATTCCTCTCTCGCTTGACAGGACGTGAGCATGGGCGCACTCTATCTCGCCTCCAAACTCCAAGAGTGTCCGCTCCGCATCCGGGACATCGTCAACACGTACGATCTCTTGCTCCAACGCACCACGCACGCGCTCCGCAGGAGCGCAGAACCGTTCCGATACGCACCCATGTCCTACTTTGGCAACACCTTTTACGACCTCAAGGACGCCATCGTCGTGGCCGAAATGCAGATCCTCAAACGCCTCGGATTCAACGTGCACGTCGTGCTGCCCTACGGCACGCTCATTAATTACCTCCGCGTGCTCGGCCTCATGAATCACAAGGACGCGTGTGCAAAGGCGTGGGGTTACTTGAATGACGCGTGCGTGGATTCTCGTGTTTTTTTTTTTTTTTTTTTGAAGAGGGGGCCTTGATCGCGCATTATAGATTGCAAACGCCCGCGTATGCGTTGTATGCAGTGCCGACCATCGTCAGTGCAGCGATCCTCCTCGCCGTGCGCCACCTCGACATGTCGCTTCCATCCACGCCACCCAACTGCTGGTGGGATTTGTTCGACGCACCCTGGGATGACGTGTGGAGCGTCTCTGGACAGATCATGCGGCTCTATCGCGATCGCACGCAAGAGGATCGTCTCAGGGTGATGGACATGATGAACAAGAAGGAGGTGCGAAAGTGGCTCGAAGAAAATAGCCTTGCTAGCTAGCTGGCCGGTGGTGCAACTCCCATGGCCTGACGCTCGTTCGTGTGTAGCGTAACCACCCATGTTATTTTTTTTTCTACTGCGGGCTATACTACTTGTTGCTTTGGACAATTTTAGATAGGAAAGAAAAAAGATAGTCTCTCTGGCGGGGAGTCGAACCCCGCTCTCCCGCGTGACAGGCGGGTGTACTATCCGATATACTACCAGAGACCACAGTGTCAGTGTCAACACAGCTGAGCACATGTTGACAATTATTGAGCAGCTTATCGAGAAACTAGGCAATGAACCCACGCTACGCAATGAACCCACGTCGTGTCCGACGATCGCTAGAATCCCCGGTTGGTTCGGAGGGAGGGGGAGGGGGCCCATGATCTCGCAAAGAACCTGGTTCGCGAATCATCGATTAATGTTCTCCCTTCTGGCTTCGAGCCCCTGAAGGGATCGTCGGAGAAGCGCGTTCCCCCCCGCCTCCCCCCCCCAGAAAAAAAAGAAAAAGAAAAAAGGATCGCCATCCTGACGAAAGAAGGGAGCCGCGCTTGGGCGGGGGCCTAAAGTCTGCTAGGAACCCTCGTCCCCCGTGGTTCGTCCAACGCTCGTTGTCAAGGCTTCACGTTCGATCGTATCTCTCTCTCTCGTCTAGCGATCACGCACGCATGCATCGTGTATAATGCGTCATGGCCATCATGCAATCATGCAATCACGCACGATAGGATAGCACGATGACGAGTCGTGATATCAAAAAAAAAAAAAAAAGAAAAGTGGACGCCCTAGATCCTCGTGTCCCAAGCTTGAATTCCGATGGGCTTCCGCGCTCCAAAACGGCCAACGGCCTTTACGTGTTGGTTATTTTATTTTATTTTCCGTCCACCCAAGCTCAAGCGCCAGAACTCGGCAATTACGACCGAGATCCATATCAAGTGGCGTAAGAAAAAAAAAAAAAAAGGGAAAAGTGGTACGAGGGGACAACTAGACTGTTTTCGATCGCGGGTGGCGCATTGCTTCCCAAAATTACATATCCACGCCCCCCACATCTTTCCAAAAAGTTCCCGCGCGACGCCAGGAATGAGTCGCTCGAGTTGGATTAGACGATTACCATATAACTAAACAGATCATGATCGTGATGCAATCCCTTGGAGCGGTGGAGTCATCCATGCGTTTCCAGCCCCGCATTCCTTCGTCTGGAACGTCTACATGGAAGCACTCTAAGTTCTTGGAGCACTATATACAATGTCCGCGATCGGTAACCCGCAAGCCTATCGATACACGGAACTATGTAATCCAAAATCAAATCACGGCTGGCCGCGCCGTCCTAGCCTATTCACTCAAAATAGCCTGAACCACATTGGACACCCTGAGTTGCCTCAAATCCGTATAGGTCTAAACATCACCCATTCCATCAACCCGTTCACGGCAGCATCATACATATAGTCACACACCTGACCACAGCCCACAAAGATAATGGGCTGTCCTGTGACGTAGGTCATGGAGAGCGCAGCACCAACCTAGTTCCGGCTCATCAACACATGTCACCGATAGAATGGCACTGCAACTCGCCTTGTCGTCGACCGTGTCCCACTTTGTAATCAGCATGCCGTCAATACCGCGGCTCTTGCCCGTCGATGCGCCCGAGAAATCGCGCAATGCGCGGTCGAATTTGGTCAGTTGATCAACGGCTTCGTTGCCTACCAGCGCTTCGCCGACAAAGATAATCTTGTCTGGATTGTTGACGGAAACGAGCTATGACACCCATGTGTCATTCTTGTGCGTCGATAAGGGAAAGGATTACCTTGGCTAGCGCCCGCATCAGCGGCTATATACGCGTTCCGTGAGCACCGCGAAAAAAAGGGTGGATCGACAAACAAGAGCTGTACCTCGTTGTCTTGCATACGTCCAGCCGTGTCGATGAGCACGACATCGAAATCATTGTCTTTGGCTGTGACGGAGGTCAACTCGGCGATCGTCTCGTCGGTGAAAACCGACCATGTGCAATCGCCTCCTTGGCGATGCCCGCAGCATCCTTGCCATACCCCTTTTCGTAGAGTTCCACGCGTCCTTTGCTGTTGGTAGCCCCATCGACTCCCAGCATGCTCAAGTTGCGCACGTGAACACGGAGTTGCTCGACAGCTCCGCTCCTACAAGCACCCCGTTGAGAAGGAGAACGAAAACCAAGGCATATACTCGCCGAAAAGTGTCGCATGCAGCGATCAAGACGCGCAAACCGTTTTGAATGAGCCAAAAACAAACCTTGGACAGGTTGGTACTCTTTCCGACGCCATTGACACCTACAAACACGATGCTGTACGGAATGCGTTGTTGAGAGGACGTGAGAGGCGAGGAGAGTTTCGTCCGGATGGACAGCAATAGATCGGTCGACGTCTTGGGTGTGAGGATTCTGGTCAACGAAGTCGACAGGGCCATCCGAAAGGCGTTGTTCGTCGCTAGATACGCATTCAGCGTATCGCCGACTCGTATTCTGCGACCGACATACTTTGGAAACCGCCAACCTTTTTTCCGACAAGGCTCTCACCGACGCCTTCACACACCTTGTCCGCAATTTCCTTGGCGACGTTCTTTTTCATGAGATGTTGTTTCATGCCTTCGAGCACAGGATTCAGATCGCTCTCCGTCAGCACCTTTGACCCCGTCAGACGTGCAAAGAGGGAACTCAGTGAACTCAGAGAGCTCCTCGTTTGTTTCGACGCATCCGAGCGGAGTGCTCGCGCAATCACGTCGTCGGTCTCGTCGCCCTTGGAACCAAAGTCCCAATCCTTGACCTCGTACATCCCATCCTTGGTTCTCGTGCCCAAGGAGGTTTCGTCGACGAGACTCTGCAAGTCGAGCGTCTGGCGCGCACCGGCGCCAGCATCCGTTTTTTCGAGACTAAAGTCGAGCGACGCCATCTCGGTTTCGCTGGGCGTCTCGTCACCCCACTTGCGCCCCGCTTTTGCTTTCGCTTTTCGTTTGCTGGATTCATTGCTAGACATAAAAAAAAAAGTGAGAGAAGCGGGATGGATCGAACTGGAGAAGGCCTCACTCTGAAGCAGGTCCGCTTCCCGACTCGACGCGCGACGTACTCCTCCCGCCGCGCCTCCCGCCACGGCCACGCAGCCTGTCTTTGAGTGCTTGTACGTTTCTCGCAATTTGCTGCTCGTCCTGTGGCACCTCTGGGGACTCGGACGGCACTGCGATACGAATCTAGATGGCACCGAATACGAACAAAAAGCGACGGAACGCACGTGTACCGAAATCGTCCAAAGGGGGGCTTGGGGTGTTCTCCCCGACGTGGGCGATCGGCCTGAGACGGGACTTGCGTTCCTGCGCGATGCGTGAATGGGACGGGAACGAGATCGACCTCACGTGCCCTCTTACCTGCGCAGCCTTTTCCTCGATGCCCTTGAGCAGCTTGTCGAATACGTTGTCCCATCCCTCGAACGCCTTGGCAAAGTTCCAGGAGGCGGATGCATCGCGAGACGTGGTCTGTTTGCCGCTGTTGATGGCATGCAGCGAGGCGACGAACGTGGCGAGAAACGGTTCAAAGAGCTTGATGAAGAGGGCCTTCATCGCCGTGAGGAGGTCCTCGACGTAGGCGAGCTGGAGGATGCGCTGGTATGCGACCTGTCGGGGATGAGGGAAGGACGGGGCGTTGTAGGACGACTCGGAGGGGAGAACGTACGACAAAGATGAGTTCGAGATCGTTGACAAAGGTCCATTTGACCGCGTAGCCGTCCCTTTCGTATTTTTCTTCGGCGGTGCGGCCCTCGATGAGGGCTTCGCGGACGAGAGAGTTGACGGGGGATGCAGACGAGGAAGTTATGTTCGAGGCCTCGGGAGTGAACGAGCGCGACCAGAGAACGACACCCCCTGCAGGTCAAAAGAATTCGATTCAGCTCTCGACCCAGGTCAGAAAGACGTACCCTTGTGCGAAATGGAGCAGTGATCCAACATGTGTACCTGCAACCCACCGAAACAGCCCGGCGGACATCACGCTCTGGATTATGTAATCACGAGGGGGTATAAATTAGATGCATAGCAAAAGTACATTGTACAGATTACATTTGAAACCTCCGCAATGATTACTGGTCGACCGACGAAAGCCGCGGCGCAAACTGAAGGATGGATCCGGCGTGGGGGGGAGATTGACTCGGACGCACTGGAGACAGATCTCTGGAAGTAATATCCGGGTCGCCAGTCCAGACCAACTCCCTCCTACTACCAATACTCGTACTTGGGTGATGCTGCGCGACGAACGCGTCATGCTGTGGTGAGGAAAGCCGTTGGGGATGGAGCGGCTTTTCGACGCTTGGCCGTGCAGAGGGGATGTCGAGCATCATCATCTCGTCGGGGAATTTCATGTGTTGCGTCGGAGGGCTGGCATAGTACGAGTTTTGCATGAAAGGAAGGGGGATGCCCGGGGAGTGGAGCGGATAGCTGCCGCCCTTTTCAGGCAGCACGTACTCGGCGCCTGAATCGAGGCGAAGGACGGGGGTAGTACCTGCCCTGATAGAGTTCATGAACTCGGACGAGGGCGGCGTGCGCTTGCGTTTGCGGGCGCGTAGGTAGAGGAGGATGCCCAGCGCGACCAGGACGAGGAATACGACGCCACCAACCACGGCTCCTGCGATCGTACCTGCATTCGAGCTGGTGGACGTGGCCGCGACGATGGAAGACGGGGTGGCAGCTGCAACGCTAGCGGGGGTGGACGCGGTGGTGGCTGCAGCGCTGGAAGACGTAGACACGACGAAGCTGGTGAGGGTAGACGTAGTGCCGGTCAACGTTGGAGAGACGCCTGGATCAGTGCAGCTGCCGCTACACCTTCGTTTCTGGCGAGAGGTCAGCAACATGGTCGTAATCTAGAATCGAATGAGCTCACTGTGGACATTTGCGTGATGGAGGGAGTAAAGGACCCAGGTCGACAAACGCGTTTTACCTAAAATCCGGCACTGCGATGGAATCAGTGTTCTCGAGACGCTTAAAATATCACCGCATCAGCATTGCCTCAGTCATGCGACTGCGCTTTCCCTTTCCACGTCCCACATTCATACCAACGATGCGCGTCGTGCCCGTGCCCGTCAGACAGGACAACTACGCCTACCTGGTGATCGACGAGCCTTCGAACAAGGCCGCGGCGGTCGACCCGTACGATGTGACAAGAGTGCAGGCTGCGGCAGCTCGCCTAGGGGTCTCAATAATTGCCGCGATCACGACACACCATCACAACGATCATAGCGGCGGGAACGAGGTTCGTCTCGTATAGCTTGTCCACTTGCCATCATCTCATCACTTGGCGACTAGAGTTTTGTCAGTGCGCCCGTTCCGCTGGCCTAGCCAATTGACACGACATGATTTCTAGGCTGCAGCATATCCAGACGCTCCAATCTATGGTGGGAGCGAGCAGGTGCTTGCTCTGACGAAATTGGTCAGGGACAAGGACGAATTTGTGATTGGGGACCACCTCCACGTGAGGTATGCTATCCTCCATATGGGTGGTGCAGCGAAGATTGATCATGGCGCAGATGTCTGGCAACGCCGTGCCATACACAGGACTCGATATGCTACTATATCACAGACAAGTTGAACGAATCTCAGGCGGGCGTGGTCTTTACGGGCGATACGCTCTTTCAGGGTAAGCAAACGTTGACTAGGAACAGACAAGAGGCTGACACGGAGAAGGGGGCTGTGGGCGGTTTTTCGAGGGGGATGGAGGGCAGATGCACGCGGCACTGTCGTACTTGGGAACGCTTCCAGACGAGACCATTGTTTACAATGGACACGAGTACACTGCGGGAAACGCAGCGTTTGGAAGATGGATTGATGGGAACAACCCAGGAATAGCGCGGCTGACGAAACTTGTGGAAGAGAACAAGATCACGGCTGGGCTGACGACGATTGGTGATGAAAAGGAATGGAATGTATTCATGCGTCTGGGGAGCGATGCGGTCAGGTGAGGACGTTGCACGTTTCGAACGGGCGGTGAATGAATACGTGTTTTAGGAAGAGCACAGGAATGAGGGGAGAGTCTGCGATCATGGACAGATTGCGTGAGATGAAGAACTCGTTCAGGGGATGAGAGCACGTTTTAGGCAAGATATCGAATACAACGCGCGAGACATGTGCAACGAAACTGTTTAATTGAGACCTACGACCTTTAACACGGCAGAGCGAGCATAGGGGATGTAAGATAGACAATACCACGTGTATGCGAGGTACTCGACGATGACGAAGACTGGGGGACATGAGAGAGGACACGACGGAGAAGATGGAGCGTACCGATGCAGAGGACCTATGACAAGGCGTGAGAGAGGGGACAAGACAAGGGTCAAGGGCACGCACGTCGTTTCTGATGACAAAGGCACCGATGAAGACGAGGGCGATGGATGCAAGGAAGACGACGGTGGCGATGAGTCGCACGGGTTTGAACATCTTTGGAGGGTGAGAACGAGGATAAGATGGATGGATACAAAATTACCAGTTTGATCTGGCTCGCAAACTAAATTTGATGTCAGATTGAGGGGGAGGAGGGAGATGAGTGGCTTACGCCGATGAGGAAACCGGTGCCGGCGAGGGAGACGAGCAGGCCGACGGTGTAGAGGACTGGCAAGGGTTAGCGAGATAAGGGAAAGTGGGCGAACATACCAGCAAAGCTGCCGAGCTGGCCGAGAAACAAGAGGATGTTACCCAGCAGACTGATGACGAAGCCTACGAGGAGACTGCGGAGGGGGTGAGCGACGAGCAAGCGACGGGCTGTGGACAGACCATCCGACGAAGCCATAGAGACGCTGTGTGCGAGTGAGACCGAGAAAGCCAAAGGCAGAGTCGCCCTCGAAGAACTGCGCGTCGGGGATGGCAGACTCGAGATTGAGCCAGCCTTTGGAGGACATGGTCGAAAAGGTAGTTGTGGCTGTGTTGAACAAACCTCGTGTGATCAACGAGGCAAACACGTTGAAAAACAGAAAAAATAATCGAAACCGTCGACGCGGACGACGAGGTCGAAATGGACCAGCTCTTTTCACGACAGTCTGCGGCGACTCCACCGCCGACGCAGCTCGACGCCTTGTTTTCAAACATTGCCCAGCCTGCCAACAACTCGGCGCCAGCGACACCCTCCATGGCCAGCGCCGACCCTCCATCGTCTGCCGCGGATAGACAGAGTGCACTCCTCTCGCTTCTCTACCCTGCTGCCACGTCCATCCCACAGCAGCAGCAGCAACAGCAGCAACAACAACAACAGCAGCAGCAGCAGATCCCCACGCCCCCTACCTCTGCCTCCCAGCGCTCGGGCCAGTCCCCCTCCAATGCGAGCGAGACCCAGGGCAAGATTCTGCTCGAGCAGCTCATGGCTGGGTGAGTCACCAAACACACGAGGCTGCATCCCCCTCTTTTTCTACCATCCTCCCTCTGCTTTCTTCCCCCCATGGCGTCCTGGGACTACATCGATGCCTACTTTGCTGACCCTATTCACAGCACCGCCCCGCGATCAACCTACCCCGATCCTCCCCCTCCTGCCCCCCAGCCCCTCCCTCCGACCACCTCTGCCCCTGCCGAGCCGTATCATCTGTCTGAGCCGTATGTTCCCCAGGATCAGCCAAGAGATCTTCCCCCTCCCCAGCAGACTCCCCCCTCTCCTCGCAAGTCCATGTTTGAGTTCATCTCCCCCTTTGATGCCCTCGCGTCTAATCCCGGTGCCGTCAAAAAGAAGCCCGTCCCAACCGGTACCGGCTCTCCCAGCGCCAATGATGACTCTTGGACTAGCGCTTCTCTCGCTTCTCTCAGCGATCCAAAGCGCAAGTCTGTCGAAAACCTCATCGATCAGCTCACCCGGGGCCAGGCGCCCTACCCCCCTCAGCCCCCTTCTCCTTCCTATGACCCATACAGCACCAACGAAGAATATCCCCAGGTCGATCAGACCCAATCACCGCCCCAGCCCCAGTCCCGTCCAATGCCCCCGCCCCCCCTCCCTCCCAAGCCCGGTCGTGTATCTCCCCCCCGTGCCTCCCCTCCAAAGCTTCCCCTTCAGCAGCAGCCCCAGCGTCCACAGGGCAGGTCCACCGAGTCTCCTGTCGGCCAGCCAATTGCCCCAATCAGAAGGGACAAGGAGGGCTCCCCGGGCCCCCGCTCAAACTGGAAAAACGACGGTCGTGCCAAGCCCGCCAACAAGGCCAAGTCTCAGTCGAGCCCCAGGTACGCTCTCCCCTCTCTCGTAGCTTCCCTGCCCAACCTCGTCTAGTCCCCAGCCACAGACCATCGTCTTTGACGTGTCCCAGCCTCTCGACGAAATCCAGGCCCCCAGGGATGCCGTCAAGTCCACCGCCATCGCCCTCGTCAAACAGGACCCTGTCTTCTTGCCCGGCACGACCATCGGCGCGACACATTGGATTGCCTACGCCATGACCAGGGGTCGCGTTCGCGTCATTTCACGCTCTAGCGGTGATCGCACCCTCTTGCAGCTGCCCACCGTTTTTGCTCCTGCAACTCAGGTCATCGACATGGCCGTGTACGGAAACAGGCTCGCCGGTGTAACTTCCGACGGCGGTTTCGTCGTTTGGGAGCTGCCCGAAGTCATTACTGACGATGTCCCGTGCGTGTGTTTGCCCTCCGTCGTGAGTCTGGACTGAAATCTCGCCTCTAGTGGACACCTCTTGCTATGCATCGTACCGAGCGCTGATGCCGATCCTTTGCACTCTGTCAAGTGGCATCCCAAACAAGTTGACACCCTCGCGGTTGCTTCCGAGACAAAGATGTATTTATTGGATTTGGCAGACGCTGCGCGTACATTCAGGGGTGAACCTCAACCACAAGTCGAGCTCAACCGCATCTCTCAAGTGTTTTCTATTCCTTCGGTACGTCCCATTCACACCAATCGCCATCCACCCGCTGATGCGTGCTAATAGCGCCTGGTTGCGTTTGACTTTGACGTTCCTCATTTTGCGCTGGCGACCATTTCCGAGGATTCGACCCTGACGTTGTGGAATGTTCATGACAAGAGTCCATTCTGGACACATCGCGTCCGTGGAGACGATCAACCATCCTCGTTGACGTTCATCGACGATGGCATCGTCATTGGCCGGAGGAACGGCACCGTGTTCCAGTTGCTTTCCGTCATCACCAAGAATGTTCTTTCCACGTTCAGGTTTGTCAATGGCGCCAAGGATGATCCTGACATGTTTGGCCACGTCAACTACGACTCCAGGATCCAAACACTGTGGGTTGCCAACAACCGCAGGGACAGTTTAATCGCATTGAAGATTGGTTTCGACGTCTCTGCTTCCCCGTCGGGTGAACACGTCCGAGGTGGCTTCTTCGAACAGGTCGTCGAGTTCTCTGGACCGAAACCCACCATCCACTTTGTCATCCTCTCTGCAGATGCCGATCCCACTGGCGACGAGGCGCATGCCGCTTGTGTTGCTGCCAAGGTACCCCCGGGCGAACTCGCTCTCGTCGCCTTTTCCGTCCATTCGACTGGGGTCGATCAAGTTCTCGTGCGCAAGGAATGGTACGAGAGCGCACTCGTGAGCGCTGTTTCCAAATTCCCCCCCTACATGCAGTCACAGGTGCCAGCGTCTGCGCCGCTGGAAGTAAAGCTTGCGCGCCAGATGCCCCAAGCACCTCCAACCATCAGTGGACCCGCACCAGCCCCGCAACCGGTCGCTTCCCTGGTCCCTCCCGGTAGATTGCGAACACCGCCTTCTGAAGAAATTGAATCGGAGCTGACTCGTGATGATGCACGTGGATCCGAAGCAAAAGGCAAGGGCGTCAAAGGAAGGAACGTCGCCTTTAGAGATAGGGAAGATAGCAGAGACAAGGATAAGGCAAAGGCCGACTTGGGATCCGTCAGCGACTCTGGCATCGCTCAGCTTGTCACCAAGGAGATCAAAAAGAGCGAGGAAAACCTCCATACGCGCATTGGGCGACTGATCACAAAGGAAATGGACAAGCAGCGTAAGTGTTGTCTCGTTTTGACCAGCGCATTTTTGATGTGCCGTCTCAGAGCAACGGTTCGACGAGGCCCGAGCTCAAGAACAAGCAGAGGACATTAACCGGCAGGAGAAGATCCTCAAATTGATCTCGACGGAGCTTACGAGGAACACCACTCGTGTGGTGGAAGTGGCTGTCAAGGCCGAGGTCCAGAATTCGGTTCTTCCTGCCCTAGAGCATATCACGCGCAGCGAAGTTCGGTCTGCACTCAACGAACACGTCGGACGGGGTCTGACGGAATACATTCAAAACGTGAGTCGTCCCGTGTCGTTTAACGGCCGACCTGATCCATGGGTATCAGAACTTGCCGGTCGAAATTGAGAAATTATTGCTCCGCCCTGACATTTCAAATCACTTTGCAAGCATCCTCTCGACGAACCTCAACCCTCTTATCGAGAGATATGTCAAGGACACCGTTTCAAAGACCTTTGTGCCTGCCTACTCCCAACAGACTTCGGCCATGCACCAAGATATTTTACGTGAGATGAGGACGGAAATCCTAAACGTGAAAAAGGATTCCATGACATGGCAGACGGAGGCTGCGCGGAGCCAAGAGGTTCGTACACTCGTGCGTTCTTATTCGGACTCTTGTTCTCACATTGCAATAGTCGTTGATTAGGGATCTCGAGCACTCTGTCAGGGTTCTCTCTGACCAAGTCAAGTTCCTCACCATGAACGCGACGAGCCCTCACCACCGACTTCCCACCAACACTTCGCCAGTGTCTAGCATTTCTTCGATCCCTACGCAGTCTCTTCACCGTCAGACAAACCTCGCAACTGCTTCTCAGGCGCCTTACACTTCGCAGCCCCTCGCTGGCTTCACGCAGCAGACGGCAGTACCACCGATCTATGGCCCGTGGCATTCCTCTCCAAATATTGCTGCCCCTCAGGCCTCGCACCCCATCGCTCCGCCGCCACCACCGCCACCACCGGCATCGCAGCGCTCGCCCCCAGCTCAGTCTGAAGAGTGGGATGACACTTACTTGGCAGTACTGGGCACGCAGGATGCCAAGCAGCTCCGAGAGTTGCTGGCACGATCAAACCCAGAAATTGTCATGCCTCTTAATGGACCTGGCCCTCTGTCTCAGGCCGTTATTCTTACATTATTGCATCGCGTAAGGTGTTATCGTCTACATCGTGTGTGCAGTGACTAATGTCATCACTAGCTCGCTAGCATTGTAGGAGAGACACCGCCTGTCGATGAAGCATTCAAGTCTGCACTGTGGTGGCTTCAGAGAGTGGCCACCGTGTTGAACATTAACGTACGTTGGTCGTTTGGATCGTCCTGCCAAGTTTTCCGACCGTGCTCTCTTTAGGAACCCCTCATTTCCCCTTACATTGCGCGGGTCGTCCCTAATGTCAAAGCTACGTTGAACACGACGAAACAGCGTTTGGCAATCCTCCCTGGTGGACCTCAGTTGATGGATTCGGCCAGAACCATCACCGAAATACAAGACATTCTCGCTCGTAAACAAGTCTAAACCTTTTTTTTTTTTTTCAGTGTATCCACGTCATTACGAAAATTTCGATGCCCAGGGAACATGAGAAAGAAACAAAATCGATAATGTTTATCTCTTTTTTTTTTTTTCCTCTCCATTACATCCATGCTAGTCATGATGTATGTCACGCCCCCGTACGAGTGTTTTTGGAATGTGTCGACATGCTTGTTGCTTTTATCCCTTTTACATTTTCGTTTCCTTTTATTTCCGCTCATAAACAAAGGGTCACCACAACCAGTTGTTGGTATAATTGTCTATTGCAATTCAGTTGATCACTCTGCGCGGAACTAAGGTCGTGCTTGACGTGCGGCTCCCAGCGGAGAGATAAATGGTAAATGGCTTGGATTGGATCCGGGGAAATAGACTTTGCGGCTTTCGTTCCGCGGCACTCGGCATGATAAATCACGTGATGCAGATGGGGGGCCGCTCTAACTTTGCCGAGGCGTGTTGGTTGGGTTATTGCCCCGTTTCCCTTGGAAAGGGTATCCACATAACAAAATAAGGGAGACTAGGATGAGCAGCCTTGAATGGTGCCTCGAGTACGTTCGATTCACCAACGTTTGTTCCCATGAATGTTCCTGTTCATGACCTCCAACCTCGCGAGTGCTACCGAACACCGACCCCTGAAAATGAAAAGTTTACTACTGCGCAGGGGTTCAGCGATATCACAGTTGTACACGACTAGCAAAATTATTGGTTTCTGATCTGCTGGGCTATTCGTCGCGTCTACGTGAGTCTCCCCGCGTTGGTACGGACGGAAAAAGTATTCACCTATTTCTTGGTATCTAGACTTGCGAGGCGTATCTATCCGCTCTAGTTTTTGGAGAAAGCTCAGACATGTTTGCTTTATTTCCTCGGAGCCGGGGCAATAGTTCTTCAGTAGCAACCGGTTGTAGTATACCAGCGAGTCCATACACCCTTGGCCATGGTTTGATGGTGCTAGACCGACGGAGAAAAAGGACTCACACTTGCTATCGGGCTGCTCGCCCAACAGTTCTTGTATGATAGCGATCTCTTGCCGGAGCTGCTCCTCGTTGTCCCCTGTTGATTTATCATAGATGTGTAGTTGACCTGCAACGATGGTACACACCCGAGCCTATTAGCCACCTATGATAGATCCATGCACTTTGGTCATTAGGATCGGTGAATAGTGCATTGTGCACGAGATCAAATTCTTAACCCAACGTGTCAAACTCTGAATGCTCGGAGCAGAACAGATACACACCCTCTTCTCGAGATTTGACGGGATCCAGATCGCCGGCGTTCCATAGCAAGGAGTAAACCCTCGAACGTTGGTGCCAAGCGCTGAAATTCGAGAAGCTTGCGCTAATTTTGCGCGTGGTGTATGCGAGCTCGTCGGCGATGGGTCTCTGGTCTGGCATGCTTGCAAGAACGTATCTCCGATAGTTCCAAGCGAGAACTCGGTGGACGTTAGACGCAAGGGATACAAATGTACGCGGACTCACAGTTGCGTGCGTCCGCGTCGAGCATCTTCTCGACGACGGCCAGCTCTTTCTGCCAGTTCGTCTTTCGCCACTGTAAAGATGGCTGGCCATCGACCACGGGTCCGTCCGGCACGTTCTCTAGGCACCACCTACGGTGATTCCATATCCAGTATACCTTGGGATGTTCCCGCAGTGCTGCCATGGTCATCTTCAACTCGTTGGCAAGTAGGGTGCTGATGTCTTCGGGGGTACTGAGGGCAGAATGGTACATGAACGAGCGAAATATACCAACAACCCTAACCTCTGAGGAAATAACCCGTTGAGCATGATATTCCGACGATAATTCCAGATGGTGTAGAATTCCGGATTCAACTCGAGCAAGAGTTGGGTTTGATCAAACGCATCCCGGCTCCAGTCGCGCGCCTTTTTCTGTGCGTGGGGGGGAGGCTAAGGCCAAGCCGAACCAAAGTCATGACGGGAGACATACGCGAGATAAGACCCTCTCCGTCAGTGCAAGGTACTCTACGATCTTGGTTTTCTCGCGCTCTTTCCTTGCCTGAATCGCATCTTGGGACTGTGGAACGCGACGGACGTTGTGCTGCGCGACGCCAAATTTGACAACGATGGCATAAGATCGGATCGTGGTCTTACCATGGTCAACGCTACAGCAGAAGTCCTACTAAATAAACAGTCGAGTCTTTAGAAATAACGCCAAAGATTATATTCCGATGCAGGGGTCACTGTGTTATTTGTACATATTTATACGGCGGCAAAATAAAGGAGCCACGACAATCAGATTGCGAAAGAACCAACAACCGTCATCAAAACCAGAGATGATGGAGTTTCAAGCTGAAGAGTGTAAGGCAAATTCTGCCCTGAAACGTTTCCAGAATTTATGGAATGAATGTGAACCATACTCTGGAGGAACGAGTGTCATTCCTCACTATCAAACCCTGCTTTATTATACTCACCCTGACGGTGATGCTCGGTGCGTACCCCCTCGAAAAATTACATTGATTCAATAAATCGGTTGGCTGTAGCTGCATCAATCTCTTGAAAGCTGGGACCGACGAGTTGGCCACTCTATACAATGCATGCAAGCCAGCAGAATTCGGCCTTGGAGGAGAGACTGTCCTCGACGAGACGTACAGGAGAGCAAAAAAGATGGAGCTAGGCTCATTTTCTACCCCTTTCGACCCCCGCAGTGTCGGCATCCTCGACCAGATCTCAAAGGCATTGCTCACTGGAAAACGCGACATCAGAACCACAGAAATGGAACTATACAAGCTGAACGTATATGGTACTTTTTTTTTCCGCCGGGTAATATTACATTTCTTATCTTGTTACTCCTTAGGAGTGGGAGATTTCTTCAAGCCTCACAAAGATACACCTCGCAGCGAGACCATGTTCGGCTCGTTGGTCGTTGTCTTACCCACAAAGCATGAGGGTGGTCAACTCGTGCTGCGCCAGGGGAACCAAGAGTGGACGATCGACTTTGCAGACACGTTTTCTGCGGCGACTGAGCCGTCGGTGTGTTACGTCGCCTTCTTTGGCGACGTCGAGCACGAAGTCTTACCCATCACATCGGGCTACCGCATTACGCTCACCTACAACCTCTACCACAAACCCTCTCATGCGATTGTGTCCTCCATTCCTACACCCTTTCACGAACGGCTGAAAAAGTCACTCATCGAATTCATCGACGATGAGTCTATCTTGCCAGATGGCGGCTATCTAGGCTACGGCCTCGTACACGAGTACGTCTACAACGAGAGCCAACGCATCAATGTGCTTCTCGACCACCTTAAAGGCATCGACCAAATCCTTGCAACGGTCTGTGAGGAGCTTGGCCTCCGACATTCGCTGGCCCTACTCTATCGCGAATTGTGTTGGGATGCTAGCATCAACGTCATTGCCGACCGTAAGCTCGCCTTTCAAAATGAAACGTGCATAGAATCCGATGAGACTATACTGGACGAAGTCCTCGAAGGGCTATCGATCGACAATGTCGAAGGTGTTCACCTCATCGGCCATTCCTCCCCTCGTTATTTAATTGATAACTACGGCTTGGAAAAATTAGATCAAGTCTGTAAAAACCCGGTCACCCAGGTCCTGGAAATTCGTCGAATGTCGTCTGTGCAGACGACGACGCCGTATGTAGCATACGGAAACGAATCGTACTTGACCCATGTCTACGGACAAGCGTGCATGTTGATCGCCGTAGATCCGGCGTCATCCCGCAAAAAGCTTTCAGTGTAATAAATCCATGGCGGTTTCCCATGTACATTAGATCAGGCAGTCTTCATTTAGAAACGACGTTTATATCCATGTGATAATAGCACGTAAAACTGTACCGTACACCGCAATGGCTATGGGCCCAGCCTAACCAGAACTTGAGCGTTTTCAGACAAGCTATACGAGGAAACCGTGTAGGGATCAGAGACTCGGACCAGGATCGGAGCACGTCCAGCTGGCTGCTTCACGCACTGTCAATAAGCCCCCTCTTCGAGACGGATGCTAGGATATCTCAAGCTTTTATCTGAACCTTGGTCTTGCTTTTCGTGGCAACCCTCTGCGTTTTCGTGGTCGGGCGCGAGCAACAGCTCACCAAATTCCGGTGTTTTTCAACCGTGCAAAGTTTCGGAGAGCCTGCATCTGCTTGTCCTCTTGCAATACAAGCGAAGGAGTCCGGAACGACGCCGCATCTAGAGCGGGGGTCACCCACTAATCCGTGCAAATCGAGAAACAGGCCACTGCGATCTATATCCCATTCTTGGAGACCTCATTTTTAGTGTTTGTATTTTTCATCCATCACTAAGATCCGCCATTCGCTGAGAATGCCATTGAACAGCTGCTCTATATTTCATAAGCCTGACTGTGGAACGGGGCCAGTGCCCGTAAATCTTATTCTGCCAACGCTGTGATATTTTCGAGTGCTACCCCAAAGGACACAAGCTAAAGCTAGCAACGGTTGACATGGCGCACAAACGCAGCAATACAAGATTGATCCTCAGTTGCTAACAAGAGTGTCCGTATTGTCGAGTGAAGTAAAATTGTACATCCATCACTACAGCGAGTCGCAATTAGAGCTGCGCAACTATCCGTGCCGTTATCGCTCGAAGACTCGTTCGTTGCTTGTCCTCCAATCGCTGGGGACAAAATGTATGCTTACGAGGTCCCCTTACCTTGTTTGACATCTAACAAGGCGAGCGATAAGCCACATCGCATCTTGAGATCGTGGAACGCGCCGGATGTTGTGTTGCACAGCACCAAGATTGGCGACGAGATCAGTATGCTTAATTATTTAAGTACTTTTTATTAAATATTTAATTTTTTTTGTAGCCCTTCGGTCATCTCCGCGCAGAGGTATACTCGTGCACGCCGTCAGGCTATGATTGTTGGCCAAGCCATTCATACACACGGCCAAGCGCTCGCTCCTCTTACCAAATCGCGACAGATTGAACGGATGACCTAGTTCTAGCCCGCTGGCATTTCACTTTCCCGTTATCAATGCGGGTTGATGTCCCTGAATCAATAGGATTCTTACCGTCCTCATTCTGTCATTCGATGCAAGTGCGTCCCTAAGTTCGGGAACTGTGCGCACTCAGTGGCTACGCTCGCGCCGCCTTGTCTGTACTACTTACCCCTCTTTTACTCACTGCATCGGCCGCAGACGAGGGTTGACACGAATTACTTTATATAATCTTCCTCCCTTTTACCCTCTCCTGTTCTTCCTAAGCAGGGAAGCAATTCGAATTTTTCTCCCTGGAAAGAATACAAGCGGAAGAAGACTGGGATATGACAATCATGAAGGCGCCGAATACGAATACGCATGCACGATGACGTCGTGGCGACATTTGGGTCCTTCGAAGTAGAAAACGGACCCAGTTTTGGGGCTGTTTTGGGTGTTGTTGTTTCGAGATTCGTTTTGGCTGTACCAAAGTGTAAGCCCATTGGCACACAAGTCACGTGTTCTGTAGTATATCACCGCCGCGCCTCGTAGGATACGGTAGTTGATCTTGTACCCGTACGTCTCCGTCGTCTTACAGAGCTCGGTCCAGTTCTTTGTGCAGTTTTCGGGCGGTTGTATTTCCACAGTGGTTGTGGCGGAACATTGTCGGTTCCCATTTGATCGCAATCATTGGAGTTGAAGCATGCAAGGTCATGGTCGTACGAGCCAGTTACCAAGATTACCGACATCCTGCGTCACAGTTGTTGATGTATAGACGAAGGTTCTCGAAACGTTGCAATATCAAGTCTCCTGATCTGAGCACTTCTAGCTATAGTTATTGGCGGATTATTTCTGAGCTCCGCTCTTTTCCCATGCACCCTGCCATCATCATTTTGTGATTGGATACCGCCTCGTGCTTTTTTCGGAAAGCTGGAGATGCTATGTGCATGATCCTCACTTTCAAGATCCACCAGTTAGAGATCCGTTCATTTGCAGAGGTCCGCTCAGATGAAATCCTGTTGGAGTCGGGCCGAGGATCAGGTCCGGCTGATGAAAGGATGGCAACGTGTGGGCATTGCATATGAATTTGCCACGCGTCATCCTAGGAATTACTTGCTTCATCGCGGGGTGGGCTATGAATGCTTGAGTCTTTGGGGACCTCAAGGATTACGTCCCTTCCATGATACCGTTTTGCCTCGATCTCATACATTTTCATAACTCACAGTTAAGACATTGTCGCATTTGGTTTACCAGCCATCTCAAACACACGCTCTGTTGCATGACGAGCGGTTATCCGTTGAATTAATTGAGTTCGGCTATTCAAATTGCTCGCTGGCTAGTAATGTGTCGTTGCAGCTGTTCTCTTCACAAACCCAATAAGCGAATTCTTAGATTCCCACATCAAACAGCCCTGGAGGTTGCAAGAACAAGGCATGCCCGTTCAGTGGGTCCTATAACCGACTGCTCCCCGTTGGGAGCTTGAAGTAATATCGAGATCGAAGAGGACAGATCTCAAGACTTCTCGAGAGGTTTATAAGAAAGGTGCCGTCCTCTGGCCAATGACACCCAACAACCTTCAGTTGGGTGCTTCAAGTGAGATCGAAGAACAAAGATCTGACTAACACTTACACCGGAGGTCAATAGTACAACCTGAAGGTGCGGTGTCTGTTTCATATCCTGCATGCCATCCGCTTACCAGGGCCTCGGAATTCCGCAACTCTGTTGAATGTCTTTCTTCGACGACCAGACGTGCCACTGCTTCTTTGGTACAACGTCCACCGGATATCGTTGGTGAGCCTTGGATGGTGACTGTTGCCGAGTCATTGATTTACAATGATCGCTACTATAGCGTTGAAGACATGGACTATGTATTCGAAAGGCCAACCGATCCGCCACAACTAACTGCTGGTAAGGGTGCAATCTTTTTTCCTCGCTTCTCAAGCCCATAAACTTGTATCAGATATTTCTTGGCTTTTCCATGAGAATGCTTCAAGAATGTACGGGCCTGAGCCTATTTGGTCTGCGGAGCAACTTGCTTGTTCGTCCTCCACGTGTACATCTAACCAGAATCCTATACGAATTCCCAGTACTTCGATATCACATCAATCCGGCAGCTTACCGCATCCTTGGTCATTGCCTATTTCTCAAATCTCGTTCGTCCACAAAGTCCCGACATTTGACTCACTGCGGGAGAGCATCCTTCCATACTCGACTGGCACAGGATCATTTCCTGGAAGTCCTCACTACGAGAAACTACCCTCCCAGTTTCTCGAACGCTACATCGACTTATCCCGATCGACGACTCATTCGATTACGCCCCCACATTCTATATCCCATCCTCTCGGTCCGGAAGGCATTACTCCAATCAATTACATTGAACGCCAATGGTTTGATGGTATTGGGCCATGCAGCGCAGTCGTGGAGTGTACCGAGAGTGCGCTTATGCTACATTTGAGCACCGTGCATGCAGTGCATGTCAAAGACGCCAATAGTTTGATGTATGTCCAGGTATGTTGCTAGTAGGTATGGCATGCTGCGCATCAACTTCTTACATGTCGTACAGGAAGAAGCCTCCTCAAGTTATGGTTTGAGGTGTCTAGGCAAGAAAGAAAACATTGCCGCTGGTGAGGTAGGTATAGTCGTTTACTCAAGGTACATTGCTTCACAAAACGTGTTTGCTCTAGCACGCTTCTCCTGGCACACTGGCCAAGAGCACTCCAGAACCATCGACCACAGACAATCCCAATACTTACAATCAAGATAGAAGTTATAGGACATCATGGGTATGCACCTTTTCCCATGTAGTGTTTCGGTTTTAAGGGTCATTCCCTCAAGGACATAATAGTGTCTAACCGCTATCTCATCGACGAGACAGATGTCCTCTGCAAGTGGGCGGATCACGGCATATTCTGCAACGTCACAGTGAAGGCAAAGGACCTCAAGGCTCATCTACAGCGTGGGCATAGCATCACGTCTGATTCACAGATATATACATGTTTTTGGAAGGGATGTCCTTCCAGCCGGCAAATGACGAAGTCGAGCCTGGAAAGACATGTAAAGGAACAACACGTCCCTGCAAGATGGACCTGCCCCAGCTGCAAGAAGACGTTTATAAGGAAGGAAGGCCTGGTTAACCATCTCAAACTACGCCGTTGCCGTGTCTAGTGTTGCGTCATTTCAGTCACTCCGACTACAGTGCTAAAGTAGTAGATCTAATGTGTACTGACGTCGCAGTTTTATCCGCTACCGTATGTAGTGGGTTATTGTCGGTTTTAAAAAATGCGTTCTTGTAGGAGATCTCTGGATCTGATATTTATATTTGTTTTTTACATTTATGCATTTGCTTGACTTGGATTTTTTTTAGTTATGTACCTAAGTCCTGAGAGTACTCCCGAGACATGACCTCTTTTTCCCTCCTTTCCACTAGCAGACACTGGTGAATGCTCGCTTCGGCCTCTAGCCCTGCGCTCGCATTCACCGATTAACATTCAGTTACGACAATCGTGTATTTACATATTTCTGCTTTCTTAGTAGCGGATTTTGCCACGGATGTCGTTCTTCGTGTGGAGCGCGCCAACGTTCGAGTGCGGAATTACATTCGACGTTAAATTATCCTTGTGTTCCCCGCTCCACTTGTCCTATCGGCCAGATCAGCAAGCGAATACATACCTGTGTACAAAGGACAAAACAACGAGCTCAGCGGCCGGACATATGCCCCAAACCCTGAAAACCTGAAACCTGACCTCTGTGGTTTGGAATTCGAGACATGCCATAATTCGTCAATTAAGTAATGATGTGCCGTATGGATTTTAATTAAAGGGCATTGGTCGAGGTTCGGTTCTGGCCACACAGCTACTGTCATTGTCGCCTCATGGTGTCCAAATTGCCACCGCAGCCGTCTCCAGGCGCAGGTGACCGTCACGGTATCGCCGTCGCTCTCGTTGTAGCCGTTGACCTTGCGTCGACATTGGCGCGTCATCTTCACGTCCTCGCCATTGCAACATTGTCGAAGTCACTGTCCTCGTGTTAACCTCGCGCTAGTCCCATCGCCCCTTGTGGTACCCAAGTTACCACGGCGCTCCTGTACCGGTCCTCGTTGTATCCCAACCCGTGTGTTGTCCCCTGCGGAATCCGAATCCATCCACGTTGTGTCGTTGCGTCATTGCGTCGCCAGAATATAGTCGTCGTTTCGCTGCGTCCGCTCGCGACCCGCTGCACCTGGGGTGTTAGCTGCGGATTAGCAACTTCCGCAGCATGAAAGTCAGTACAACTTACCTCGTCTTCCTGAACAGGGTCCAAGCTGGAGCTCGGAGGGTATGGTTCTGTTGCCCCGGAATCCATATAATATAGTACATCATCGCAACATCGTCGAGCCACAGTCCTCGTAGGCAGCTGCTATGATGATCGTGTTTCCAATCAGAGAAGGTTAGACATGAATGGGTGACACTCGGATGAAAGGCATCTGAAAATTTAATCTCTATCAACGAAACGGGAAACACAAGTTGTCATTGTGGGATGAGAGGTGGACAACGAGGCAATCCAAGGGGTTTATGAAACCTTATCGGTCGAGCCAGAGAATCGGATTCGCTCTTACGCCGAGATGAGACTCGACATCCGATGCTGAATACTGATGGAACATGTTGGCCGACAACCTGTGGGTGTACTGTGAATCTGGACAAACCATTCCTATCTAGATGTGGTGGTTGATCGATACTCATATTGATTTTTGCGGCCCAACACGGGAGATTCGTTCGACAATGCCACGTTTCGAGTCGCTTCGCAAGCACTCGAGGATGTCAATAGTACCGCGGTGGTGAGGCAGTTGTCGGTGGCCGGAGTGTATGTACTCTAACTAGCAGCCGTCTCCAGTGTCCCAGCGTGGGTGGCCGTCCGATATTTAGCCACTGATCTTGCATTAACATCGGCGTGTCATCTTCACATCCTCGTCATTGCAACATCGTCGAAGTCACTGTCCTCGTGTTACCATCGCGTTAGTCTGTGGTACTCAAGTTACCACAGCGCTCCTATGCTGGTCCTCGTTGTATTCCAACTCATGTGCTGTCCCCTATGGAATCTGAATCCATCGTCCCCACGCTGTGTTGTTGTGTCATCGCATCGCCGGAATATAGTCGTTTTGTCGCTGCGTCCACTCGCGACCCGCTGCACCCGGGTGTTAGCTGCGAATTAGCAACTTCCGCAGCATGAACGACGAAGGTAAGTCAATACAACTTACTGAGCAGGGCCCATGCTGGCAGGTACGGTTCCGTCCATATAATATAGTGCGTCATCGCAACATCGTTGAGCCAGTCCTCGTGTTACCCCCGTACTGGCTCCGCCGCACCCGTGATATCCGAGTTACTGCAGGAATCTTATGCTGGTCCTCGTTGTCTTCCATCCCGCGTTATTATCCCCCACGGAATCCGAGTCACCACAGTCTCGCCGTCCCCACGTCGTATTGTTGTGTTATTACATCTCCGCATCGCCAGAAAATTGTCGTCGTGTCGCCGCTGCAGACGGCCTGCCGTGTCATGCTGCCGCCGTCATCGCCGTGGCGCTGTGTCCACTCACGATTTGCTGTACTTAGGATGTTGTCTGCGAATTAGCAACTTCAGCACGAACGGCGAAAGGTACATAATACAACTTACCTTACCTCCCCGCGCAGCGGCAGAATAAGGTCCAAGTTGGAGCCCGGGGGTGTGGTTCATAGTTAGCAGACCCGAATGCCACAAAACGCGACCCAACGCGTCGAACCTGTGATGTCGTGACGAGGGAAATAACCGAGCCGTTGAGCATGACAAAGATATGCCGAGTACACAAGGACAGCAACGAGATACGTTCAATGCAACGGGTTTTTGCCGAACTAGACGATACAACATGGGTCACAATGCATCGATAAGGGATACCGGAAGGACACTGATCAGCGAAGGACTTTCAAAACTATACTCGTCGCAACAAAGATGATGCATAATACATTATATAATTGTTTTAGTACGAGGGAAATGTAGGCAACTCACTTATCCAAGTAAATAGTTTGAAAAATATCTCCTTCGCGTCGTTGAAGCACCTTCCGTCAAAATGCCTCCCGTTGCCGAAAAGTCATCCAAGCTCGAGAATCTCTCTGCTCACTTTCCTTTGACACTGCCCATCCCGACGCCAACGTCACACCCATACCTGCTCACCGTCCAGGACATCCACCGCGAAGAAGATCTACTCCGAAACCCATCCTCCTTCCGGGCATGGTGGACGGCCATACAAAATACCAGGGACGCGTTTAACGCACAACTCAGGGATGAACGGCGCACGCCCTCGCCGGACGCAAACATTCAATTGCTCGGGCCGCTCTCGACTCCGCTTGCGAGACGCTCCTTGCAATGTCTGACTTACATCTACGAATCTGCGCTCGTCCAGTTTCCGGGATCTTTCAAGCTATGGAAGTCGTACCTGCAGATGAGGATGTCGTACGTCCTCGGAAAATTGGTGCAAAAAAAGCAAGCAGGCGGGAGGAAAAAGTTCCCTGAAATGAAGGAAGCATTGGAGGAGGAACGGGAGAGCTTGGAAGAGTGGGAAGGTGGCCTTGATGGCGTCGTTGGATGGGAAGAATGGAAGGCTCTTGTTGCAACGTATGAACGCGCCCTTATGTGGTTGCCTAAGGTACGGTTCAATTGGCCGACTCGACGTGCAATTGTACTAAGGCATCGTTTAGCTTCCGCGCCTCTGGCTCATGTATTTCTCTCTCTTTTTTCACCCGTTGTGTCCTCCAGTGATTTCGCATACCCATGCACGGCGGACGTTCGATCGTGCATTGCGCACACTACCACCTTCCTTGCATTCCCGCATCTGGGTCAGGTATTTGCTTTGGGCCGAAGGGAAAGGTGGTGCTACTACTGTTTCAGTATACCGCCGTTATCTTGCTGTAGACCCCAGCTTGACCGAACATTACGCTTCCATCCTACTTTCTCCCGCCGACTCCGCCCCGAGACCCTTGGAAGCCGCGAAACTGTTGTTGTCTTTAGCGAGGAAAGCGGCACGAGGCGAATACGTTAGTCCGGAGGGCAAGAGCCCATATCAACTACTTGGGGATTTCATTGATGTCGTGGAACGCTTCTCAGAAGACGTTGGTCTTGATGTCCCCGACACTGTGCAATCGAACAAAGTCAATGCCGAAGCGGATGCCGAGGCAGAAGCTAAAATCGCACAGGAAGTCGCTCCAGTCGACGGTCAACTCGTTCGGATGGCTGGTCCTACGGAGTCCGTTTCGGCTGATGGCAAGCCACTCCCAGCTTACGATGAGGACGAAGACCCCCTTAGCAAGCGGAAGTTAAATATTGAACGCATAATCCACAAGGACGGTCTTGACGTTTACAAGGACCAGGCTGGCCGTCTGTGGAGTGGGCTTGCGACTTACTGGATCAAACGCGGTGAATTCGACCGTGCAAACAGCACGTTCGAGGCGGGTGTCGCGTCAGTTCTTACGGTCAGGGACTTTACCCAGATCTTTGACGCATATGTGCAATTCACGGAATCGCTCCTCACTGCAATGATGGCAAGTTTGGAGGAACCGGACGAGGAGGAGGAAGAGGAAGATGCAAAGGAGACGGAGCGCGAGTTGGATATCAAGATGAGAGAATTTGAAGCACTGATGGATCGACGACCCTTCCTTCTTAATGATGTTCTCTTGAGGCGGAATCCCAACGACGTCCAGGAATGGGAGAAAAGGGTAGCATTGTGGGGCGAAGATGATGCGCAGGTACGAACCAATCATTTTCCCTCTCTATAAAGCTCATCGATACTAACCAATTACTAGGTGGCCGAAACTTACACCAAGGCACTGGAAACCATTCAGGCTCGTAAAGCTACCGCCAACTTCCACCGTCTGTACATCAACTTCGCGAGGTTCTATGAGGAAGGAGGTGCTTCTGGAGCGGCAGAGCCTGATCTAGATAGTGCTCGCAAAATCCTCGAGAAGGCGACGAAGGTAAACTTCAAGAACGTTGAAGACCTTGCCGAGATTTGGTGTGAGTGGTCAGAAATGGAACTCCGGCACGAGTAAGATTTTGCTCGACTGACGTACACTGAAACCTGTTGACAATACGTAGAAACTACGATGAAGCCGTCCATGTCATGCAACGAGCAGCTGCCATCCCAAAAAACACCAAAATCAACTACCACGATCATGTAAGACAACCTTAGACAATCCATTCAGTGTACTAATTGCGCCGTCAAGTCACTCTCTGTTCAAGCGCGACTATTCAAGTCGCTAAAACTCTGGTCATTCTATGTTGATTTGGAAGAGTCTATAGGCACCGTGGAGTCAGCTAAAGCAGTTTACGAGAAGATCATGGACCTCAAGATCGCAAATGCGCAGATCATAGTCAACTACGCCGCCTTCTTGGAGGAGAACAAGTACTGGGAAGATAGTTTCAGAGTGAGTTGTGATCCGCGATGTTTGTTCCTCATAATAACTTTTGACTGGCAGATATACGAGCGCGGGACGGAGCTTTTCACGTTCCCTATCTCATTCGAAATTTGGAATATTTATCTGTCCAAATTCGTGAAACGATATGTGTGTCGACTCATTAATTACTTTGGCAAAAGCTTAACATTCCATCAGGGCGGCTCAAAACTAGAGCGAGCACGAGACCTTTTCGAACAAGCACTCGAGAAATGTCCTCCAAAGGCCTGTAAACCGCTCTTCCTTATGTATGGCAAGCTCGAAGAAGATTATGGCTTAGCAAAGCGGGCTATGTCGATATACGAGCGAGCTACCCATGTAGTCGCTGATGAGGACAAATTCGAGGTACGGCTCTTCTTATCATGATGAATAATCTACAAATGCAAACAATTACAGATGTTCACCATATATATCGCCAAGGCCACGGCGAACTATGGTCTACCAGCCACGCGACCCATATACGAGCGGGCGCTAGAGGTTTTACCAAATAAGCAAACCGCAGAAATGTGTTTGCGTTTTGCCGCTCTCGAACGCAAGCTTGGCGAAATCGACCGCGCCCGTGCCATCTATGCACACGCCTCACAATTCTGCGACCCTCGTGTTAACCCTAAATTCTGGACAGAGTGGAACAGCTTCGAGATTGAAACTGGCTCTGAAGACACGTTCCGAGAGATGCTACGGATCAAACGGAGTGTCCAAGCTCAATTCAACACAGAAGCGTCCTATCTCGCCGCACAGACCCTGTCATCCAAGAAAAATGGAACGCCTGTCACGGAATCAGCCGCTCCGCCAGCTGATGCTATGGCTGCTGCCGAACAGCAAGCTACCGCCACTAAAGGGCCGACCTTTGTCTCTGCGAAGGCGGCAGTGCTTCCTACACCAGAAGGAACAGAGGCACAACCAACTCGGCAAGAGGGCAATGCGGATGAAATTCAAATATCAGATGAAGAGGATTTGTAGGAATTCTGTTATGCTCTGTCCCTGTGTCGTGTTATCTTGCATCCCATCTTTCAATTTCGACTGCACAGAGCTCTTCCCATCGAGTCTCCCAACCATCTTCGACGAGATACGGTTGCTCGATCCACTGAGAGATTGCATCTCGAGACTCCTCGAAGGTAACTGAATGACTTCTTAGTCTGTTTATAATATCTTTGATGAGAGCAAGGGATCGATGGTACGGTGGTTCAACTTCTGCCATAGATTTGACTGCATATATCAGTCGATGGCAAGGAATTATTTCACTGAAACTATAGCGCACCAAATTTCTCAAGCGGCCATGAAAGCCAAAGTGGTTCTTCGTGGCACCATCCTATACCTTTCGTCCTCTGAGCTTCGTGGTATAGCGCTTCCAAGTTGTCTAGTACAGCGCTCATGCGCCCCAGCAACTTTTGCTGAGACATGTTTCCGTTACCTGTGTTTCCAGCGTGCAAAGTTAAACCTTACAAGCTTAGCAGCCGCCTCGTCCAGCTGAGCTATGCTTTTATCCATAATGGCAAGTTTCGGGCCAACAATCTCGGATCGCGGCAGGCTACCTGGGGGGAGCAGAGAAAGCGTGTTACTGGTACGACAAGGAGATGCGCTAAGATCGATGACTTGGAATAGACGTATCATACACACTCGAGTTCTGTTCTTGTGTCCATCAATGTACGGGCAGCTTTGAGCCCGTCGAGAAGGACAATATCGTCCCATGTGTGCGATATCGAACGCAATTCTTGCAGCAGCGTCCTCAGCTTCCGATGGGACGTAGACTCGGAAAGACGGGATGGAGATGATGGAGGCTGAGTCGGTTGTGGGACTGGGGACGCCGCGGGTGTTGACGGACCTTTGAATGATGCCAGACGTTTACTCATGGTGCGTTGCGCTTAAAGGATTAGATTAGATAACGCGCTGACGCCGACTGGTTTTTAGCAAATAACCACGACATTGTCAAGATGGACGACACGGTCTTCCTTAGATCAGAAGCAGAGCTCGTGATGAGCGAAGCAAGTGGCTTGCCTTGGATACGCATCATTCGTACTCAGTCGATGGCAGGCTCGCCGACAAAAGTCAGAGAGAACGAAGACTCTCGGTTTACCTATCCAGCTGGTCGGTAAAGCGTTGGATATGCACATCGAGGGAAATGCTGCGTGGATAGCTGAAAACACACATGTTGCCAAAAAAATTGACCTAGAGGCAAGGGTTCAAGTTGTGTCTCCTTGAACGTTTGTCAAATCCCAATGCCAGTCAGGTAACACTTTGCAAATATTCAAAGGCCACACCGCTCCTGTCACCTGCCTGGCCTTCTTCGACAGTGGCTCCGCCACCATTGGTCGGGTGTTGATCACAGGGTCCTGGGACAAGGTGAATCGGACGCTGATTGCGATGGATACGCCAGCACTGAACCGACTCTAATAGTCGATTAAATTATGGAACAGCGATGTCCGTCGTTCTCGTTCTGCTCGTATCGCTGAGAAAGTGTTCCAAATTTCCACAGACAAAGGCATTGATATGTTCGACTGCTGCTCACGAAGATTTTATCAAGTGCCTGTACGTATTCCCTGTTGCCAAACTTTTGGTGTCGAGTAGTTCAGATAAAACGGTCCGGTTTTGGTACGTGCACATTCATATTTAAACCTTTATCTCGGTCAATCGATGTATAGGGAACTCACCGACGTCACGGAAGGGAGACTCATACCTACCGGATCCATCTCCGCCCATACTCGCCCAGTCGAATGTTTGGCGGGCGTTGCGCATTCCGAGATATTGGTTACATTGATGACCGCGGATACGATGGGCGTCATCAAGGTATGGAAGCTTGAAAGAGAATCTGGACCTGACCCGCGATGGCGGGGCGAGTTGCAAGAAACACTAAACTACCATCGAACAAGGATCACTGAGATCTTCTATGGAGAGGGACAGATCTGGACGGGTATACTTGAAAATAGATCTCTCCTCTGTGTCTTCTGATAATCTCTGTTCTCTAGCCTCTTCCGACGAGACAGTTCAAATCACGTCCTATCCTCCTGACCCAGCCATGACCAGACCAGTACCTCCACTTACCCATCCACTCCCAGTTCGCGCCGTTCTCCCTCTCTCGCTCACACCACCTGCAGAACCCTACGTCGTCAGTGCTTATGGGGACGTGATCCGTTTATACGACCTTTCCACGATATCTGAACCCGAGATTCTTGGAGAGATTGATGCTCATTGGCACGACGTGACTGCCGTCAGACTCTGGATGCGGACAAGTAAAAATGAAGCAGGACAGACGAGGATCGAGCCGTGGATAGTCTCCACTAGCCTGGACGGAACTATACGAAAGTGGCGCTTGAGTGGTAAGTACCAGTCCACCGATGGAATTTTAAAATTTCGTTGAATTTTCTCAGAGCTCGCAACTTCCACACCAAAGAACCCTGCGGGAAGAGTTGAGCCAGTCGTTATTGCCCCGGTTCCGGAACCAGTTGCAAATGCCCCTGTAGGCGAACTGACAGAGGAGGAAGAACGTGAACTCGCTGAATTGATGGGAGAAGATTGAGCCGTACAAACATGGCATATACCCTACGCTTGCATTGGATAGTGATCTTCCCATCCCGGATAAAATGGGTCCTCGTCAAGGGTCCTCTCCTCCCAGTCCTTTGGGACCAATCCACTTTCCTCTTGCTCTCTCGCCCATTCCCTGAGAGCAGGTATTACCTTGTGTTCGATATGCCATGTGCCCTTGTATTCCATAATTGACTTCTTCCCTTCCAGTAATACCTTGAGAACGAGCTTAGGGATGTAAGGTTCCCGCCGGAAATCTGTGACAGGCGTGAAAAGAGCTTTAAAGTTGAAGACGATGGCGCGGGACTTGGGCATGCGACGTAACGTTTGCCAATCGACGCGCAAGTATATCTTGGAGAGCGGAAGGTCAGAGTCTTGTGTCTGACGAAGTTTCCACTCTGCTTCGTCCGTCTGGACAAACAGCGGTTCTCCAACCTCGAGCCCCCAAGAACCTCGTTGGATTGATTTATCGCAAGCCATTTTTGAGAAAAACCTATACAGTCGGTGTCAGTAAGATGGTTGAAAGCAGGATACGAACTAATATCACCTGTCCATAGAAAATGCCATCTTCTCTTTATAGTCAGGGACGGGCCCGTGAATCTGGTGCAATGGTCTTCCTATCTTTTGACTGATGTTCCAGCCAACGGCCGAACATGACACCGCGGCTCGCAAGGTATATAGACCAGTCTCCGGATCTTCTTGCGTGATAAAAAAGTCCTCTGGAACATGGTCGAGGAGAAATACGAGTGGGTGGACAGTACTGATGTCCACCTTGACCCCAAGGATGTTGTTAGAAAACACACCCGTCCAGCTATCGTAGCGGAATTGATTGGGATATCTTTGGCAAAGGTATTGTATAGCCATTTCCATGCATTCCTTTGACGCCTCTTGGCTCCCAGGAAGCTCGTCGATTACCAATTTTCCATGCTTGGCATAGAGTTCCTTCCGCTGAGTGATGCGCTCTCGATAGGTGGATTCGAGCTCGATCCACCAGTCAGGCTCAAGCTTCTTGAGAGCTTCAAGGATGGTCAATTCCGGTCGGCTTGAGGGCGTATTGCATCGACAGACCACTCACACATAGTCTGATGATATTCCCATCGGAAAGGTCTGTATGGGCGGGGTTTCGCGCTGTCAACATCGAATCGGTAGATTGGTTTGGGAGAAGGGAACCCTGTAAGCTTTGAAAAGTCGGGGAGCCTCTTCTTTCCAAATACCTGGCTCCATTCATCAAACCATTGGATTAGGAGTTGCTTGTAATTCCCGGCGAGCGCGGCTGCGACAAGCCCGACAGCTACGATGGCTAAGGCGAGATCAAGCTGGACGACAGTGACCATCGTGTTTAACTACGGGCGGGAATGCATATCCCACGATGTACTTATCGTAGACGCTGATAAAGCGGCGTCGTTCTTCCACGCAGTGTTGATAACACCATTTCAGTGTCGCCGCTGGCTCACGTATTGCAATTTGTTTCATTGGAAATAGTATGTATATAGCCGTTGTAAATACACAATCTTCATAGTTTGGCCCTCGAAACCATCAGATTCGATGCGGTTTTCAGACTTGAGACCGCTTGGGAAAGCATTTCGTCAACACTAGAGGGGTATACGGTTAGTAGTGTTCGTAAGTACAGATACTTATCATACATCAACTTCGCAGGCTTGATTTCCTGCGATTAATGTCAGCATGAACCGCAGAGAAGGGCGAATAGAACAAAACTAACGTTGATAGATCCAGCAACTTTGCCCATCAACCCTGACGAAAGAGCGGTCAAAGTCGAGTTAAAAAAAGAAGTTACCGTCTTACACATCCGTCCCTCAAGCGACCTTTCTGGGTGCTTCTCTAGCTCGACTTCATGGGGTATTCTTCCTTGAGATACAAGCGTTTTTATCTCTTGTTGCCTCTGAGACTCCCATTCAGCGACATACGGTGTCTTTCGGACACTCATTGGTCGCCCAGAGTAGATAAGAGTCCGAGCAGTATCGTCATAGCCGGCCGTGAGTACAAGTTCTTTATGTCTCGGAGGAGCTCCCGCTTCCTCACTTGCAACAAAGCGTGTTCCGACCCAAACACCATCTGCCCCGTAGCTTGACGATTTTGGAGTGAACAGAACTGGTATAAAAGGTACAGATACTCACGAAAGTGCCGCCGCAAGGCCGCGGCCATCTGCGATTCCCCCAGCCGCAACAACCACAATAGGCTCGCCCGTTAGTGGGCTCCTGACATTTTTGCATAGATCAACAACGGCGGGAACGAGGATAGAGAACGGGATATCTCCGGTATGACCTCCACCCTCACCACCTTGTGCACAAATGATATCGACGCCTAAGGAACGAGGTGTTAACCCAGCGTTCCGAATGATTAACAAGTAGACGAGCCTTGGGCAAGCGCTTTACTGACATGCTACCGAGAAGGTGAGACTCGTACAAGGTAGCGCATATCACTAACGCACTTTTGGATGTCCGACCATGCTAGTAGAACCATTAGTATCAGGTACTAACCAAAGAGAGGAGACTTGCTTCATTACAGGTATGCCTGCCGCGTGCAGTTTTTCCACGGCAGCTTTGGGAGGTACTCCGACCGCGCTCACGAACAATGCTGCCTTGCTACTGATGATGACATCAAGCAGCTCGTCAAGCTGACCGTTGGTATAATCATACTGCGAAAGCAAGATGAGTAGAACATATTTGATCGACAAAATAAACTTGGACATACGTTGGTTTTCCTTGCGTTCCCGCCTACCTGAGGCAGAAGTAGATCAACGCCGAAAGGCGCGTTCTCGTCGTCTAGGTATGACTTTAACTCGTTGATAGACTGTTGAAGCACCTTGGGAGTTTGGCGAACGCCCCCGATGACGCCAATACCTCCACAGTTGGTTACAGTTGCCGCCAGCTTTGGACCGGCAGCGACGTTCATGCCTGGCACACTCGTCAGGGACAAGTTCACGCAAGCGAATGGTTATACGTGCCTGCCAGCATGATGGGATGGTCAATCCTGAACAGCCTGGTCAAGGGCGTAGAGAAGACAGGTTTTGAAGACGGCATTTTGAGTGCAGAGGTCGTGTGGAGAGATTGAAATTTCAGACGTGTTTAAATTATATACTTGCCGGACGACCCGAGTGCCGGGCCAGCCATCAGTAGGAGTTTTTGGAGCCTGAGGAAACATGGTGACATAAGCGTCTTAGAAGTCACAATGACCGACAAATGCCCGGTGGACCACTCGGGAGACGGTTGCCCGGTAGAACAGGGCGCGCGGTCTACCTGGTCCACCCTGTTTTCGACGAGGGGTCCATCCCAGTCGAGCCAGTCATCCCTGTCCACAGATCGCGAAGTCTCCTCGATACCGCGAACGTCCGATGCTAATTGGGTGTACCCTTCGGAGGCCCAGTTCTTCGCAGCCATGGCTCGGAAGAACCACAACCCTCGAACTTCGGACATGAAGACAATCGTTCCTATTCACAACGCTGTGAATGAGCGCGCCTGGTCCGAGGTCCTGAAATGGGAAGCTGGCAGAGGTGGAGAAAAGTGTGGTGGTGTCAAGCTCGTCAACTTCAAAGGGAGACCAAACGACATGAGCCCAAAAGCGAGGGTGATGACTTTCTTTGGGTAGGTGTCCTTTCAGATTTCTGGCCCGGGGCTCATAGGAATCCTTTTACTCAGATACTCAGCACCTTTTGATCGCCACGATTGGGTTATAGATCGTTGCGGCACCAAAGTCCGTTATGTTATCGACTTTTATACCGGCCGTTCTACAGGTTCTTCGAATGTTTCATTTTACCTCGACGTACGTCCTGCTTTAGATGGTTGGGAGGGGGCGAAGATGAGATTAGAGAGTGCATTTGGTGGTCTATTTGGTCCTAACGCTCGAGAGAGTGGCATCAGCCCTCCCGCCTGATTCTTTGTCGCGTATTGTATGTCCCTGCTCAGTGAGTACATCATAATATATTTCACCGCTTCACCGAGACTTTGGTCTTCTTTCTTGGTGGTTGTAGGATCTCTTCTTCGCTCTCGTGCTCTGAATCAGTAATATCGCCATCATCTACATCACTGATTTCTTCCTCCTCGTCCCATCCCTCATCGTCATATTCCCCTTCATCCCCACTATCCGCCTGACCTTCGCTAGTCCCTTCTAGCCGGACTTTTGATCCCTTTTGTTTTGCTTCCTCCTTCCGCCGCACATTTTCTTCCTGCTCCTTCCTCCGCTGATTCCTCAACCTTTCCTTTGCCGCATGTGACGAGTTAAGCGCAGCAGCCTCTGCTTTTGATTTTTTGACTTTGAAACTCGTCACAATCGATTCGATAATCACTTCACGACACTCACCAAATCCATGATATATCACTTCACCTTCTTTTCCAGGGGCTCCCTCTGTTATCTTGACGAGTCTTAGTTCCATTCTAGGGCCAACTTCGTCCAGTTTCACCGCTTTCTTTTGCCCTTTTTTGTTGTTTCTCCCTACGTAATCATCCGCTAATGAGATGGCGTCTGCATCATCTCCCGCGGCGCTCGAAGCGGAAGAGGCAGCCGACTCGTACCCTCCTTCACTGCCAGGCCCTGGTTCCCCACGTTTCCTGAGCAAGAAGTCTGCAACATCTTTCTCGTTTCCAAGGTTGAGAATGCCGCTCATAGAATTGCTCGTGGACTTTTTGGCTCCTTCAAGGACGCGTCGGACGCGTTTGGAGACGCCATACGGCTTTACGGTGATCAGGAAGTGTCGGAAATCAATAGTACCTCGTTCTGCGTTGTAGGCAATAAGGACGATACGACGGGCTCCTGAAAGAGACATCGAATTTGGTGCAAGTGGGGGAAATATGGATTGGAATGCCTTCATTAGAAGAGGAAGGTGTGGAGACGTGTTTGGAGAGGGGGGAGGAAAGGAGGCGAGAACAAGCTGCGTGACAGTAGATCAGAAATTTTAAAAGAACCGAAAAGATGTCATGGCAAACCAGCGGCGCGGTCAGATACTCTAAGCCCTGGCTTCGTGATGAGCGAGACACCTTCAATAAATCTTTCTTTAAGCTGTATCGCTCAATTCGAAAACTGAATGTCGGCCCGGTCGGTAGGCGGGCAATGCGGAGGGACGGCGCAACGTCGGTCAGCGTGATTGCCATCAGATGAGATACTTTGAGTGCCGGGGCCATCATCAGAAAATCTTTTAGTTTATTGTGCTTGCGCTCCTACAAAATTGTGTATCAAGCATGCATGCTACAAAAAGCCGAAAAAGATGAACATGCCTTCAGTCGGGTAGCAGTATTTGGCTCCATGACTTTCCGTATATCACGAACGAGTTGGCTTAGGGAAGGACCGACCTGACCATGCTTGATGATAAAAGACTTTGGCGCGTCGACTTGTGAGAGAGAGCTTGCACCTGCACCTTTGAGATGCGTTCGATTCTTTCGCCTGCGCGCCATCCCCGGTGTATGTATGTGATCGCAAAAAATTCGGAATCGATTTGCCTTTTCAAGGGTTATAGAGAGCTATTGTCTAACAAAGGTAAATAGCAACTGAGTTTCAGGACTACATACAACTTGCAAACATTGATATACAGAGACTACCAGATCGTTCTACATCGCTTCGGAGAGACGGATCCCGGGTCCAATTCACGAGTAAAGGGCTACAGCAGACTGCAGATCAAAGCTACATGTAAAATAGTGAAGAAAGGGGTATGCGGGCCGGAGGCATTCATACTGAAAAGTCGGATCGGAAGAAAGGGATAGAACGAGAGATATGCTATAAATCAACCCTAAGAAAAACGACGGCAAGGGAATGCAAGATATTAGAATTGAATGAATTGAAATACGGCTGGCTCGAATCTTTGATGAATAGGGGGAGGGCTTTCCTCCATGACAAGTCCGGGCATGTCTTCGAGGGATGGAGGGGGAAGGTGAAGGAAGTGGCGGGTATCGTCCATTGAAGTAGTATGTGGGATGATGGGAGCCTAGCGAACGAATGTTACTCGTCGATTAATCATAAACAATGACCTAAGGATCACCTTGATTTCACACCGTTCTAGTGCATCCCAGTCCACGCCACGGAACCATGGATGATCAAGGACGTCTTGTGGCCCGCCGATCATGTTACCAAGACGCTTGGTGCGGTCAGGGTGCAAAAATGCCTTGATGAGCTCTTTGGAGAGTCGATCCATGGTGTGCGGCCAATGGATGACTCCTCTCAAAATCTTCTCATAGATGCCATAGGCGGTTTCATGGAAGAATGGAGGGTAGCCAACTAGCATTTCGTAACATAAAATGCCGCATGCCCACCAATCTGCAGCCTTCCCATGGCCTTCGGATTGTATAATTTCTGGGGCTAGGTACTCTGGTGTACCGCACAAGGTCCACGTGCGATCATCGACTATTTTGGCAAAACCAAAATCTGTCAGACGAAGATAACCGCGCGAATCCAGCAGGAGGTTTTCGGGTTTGAGATCACGGTAAATAATGTTAAAGGAATGGAGATACTTGAGGGCAAGGATGATGTTGGCCAGATAGAACCGTGTGACATCGGGTGTGAACTTTTGGGCCCTGCGAAGATGTGTGAAGAGTTCACCCCCGGGGACATAAGACATCAACATGTAGATGTTCAAGCTGTCCTGGAAAGTTGCGAAGAGATCTACGACAAAAGGATGGCGGACTCGCGACAGAATGTAACGCTCAGCGTTGACATGCTCGACTTGGCGGAGGCGAACAATTTCAATTTTCCTAAGGACCTTCATGGCGAAGATACTCTGGGAGCCGGGAGTTGCTGATTTAAGACGAACTAAGAGAACACGACCAAACGTCCCAGTCCCTGAGGGAAGAAATAAATAATACGTGAACCAAGAAAAAGTAAGAACACTTTACCCAAAGTGCCTCTCACTTCGAAATCAGTTAGTTTCAAAACGCCGGGTTTTTCAACGTGAACCTGCTCATTTTCGAGGGAGCGAGCAGGCTGATGAGATGGAGCGAGGGGCTGTGAAAGGTCGCAAGATTGCCAATGAGGAGAAGTTGCCCGCACGACGGGAGTTGGAAGGACTATTAACGGAGTTTCTTGAGCCAATGGTTTCTCTCGCACCATCAAGGCACCCGAATCAGCATCTGTGCCATCCTCGCTATGACCCGGGGACACAGGAGGGGTCATAAGCACTTCGTACACCATAGGCACAGATTGATGACGGTATAGTGCTATTCCTGGCGGAATCGATGTGACAGAGTGAGGTGTGGGCGCGTGAAAATGATCCATGATATGCCTAGGAATACAGAGGGTGTACTAAGTGCTGGTACGGTGCCAACCCGACGAAAAATGGGACGTACGAAGATAATAATCTTGTCTCAGTCAAAGTAGAGACTTGGTGGTTCTGCCGATGAGCCTGGGTGTTAAGCGCTTGCCCGAACAATTGGTCACGGGGCCCCCTCTAGCCGAAGTGGGTAATTCAAGGGTGCTACTTAGCTGAGTTGTCCGTTGGGGCCAACAACGAAGACGGTGAAACCTCTGCTACGTGGACTATAAATCTATTCCTGACCGAAACACGTCTCATTGAAGGCTTGGGTAGTTATATAAGCTGCTCTTGTACTTTTACCTTCATGTCTCGCGGCGGTTGGCTCAAAGGCACCACCGTGCGCAAGGGAGGCACCACCGCGACAAACTCCCACTCTACTCGGTCCAACACACCTCAGGTCCAGAGCACTTCCACGACGATATTTGGAGGTGGTATCAAGGATGCATCTGGAAGAACAACCGAATATTTTGTGAGTTCGTTGCATCCGATGCGTTTTGGTCCACCTCGAGACAGGAGTTGCACCAGTCCATGGACGATCAATGTCCCGTATGCAAGTCCGACCGATATCTCAACCCAAAGCTGCGCTTGCTCGTAAGCGCGTGTTATCACAAAATGTACTTGCACCGCACACCTGCTTTCTACAACTCAACCCCCACCGTGCATCCAGGTGTGAATCGTGCATCGATCGGCTCTTTACACTTGGTCCTGCGCCATGTCCGATATGTCAAAAGATCCTCCGGAAGCTAGCATTCACCCCGCAAACGTTCGAAGACCTCACAGTCGAGAAAGAAGTTACGGTACGGAGGCGAGTAGCGAAAGAGTAAGTCATTCGATCTCGCTACGGGTTATAACTGTCTCATTGGCGTATCTTTCAGCTTCAACAAGCGTCGCGAAGATTTCCCTGACCTTCGATCATACAACGACTACCTCGAGGAAGTCGAGGATATCAGTAAGTCTATATATATTAGATCGTCGCTGAGTTCGTTCCTCAATTCCGATCTAGCATTCAATCTCATAAATGACATCGATGTTCCGGAGACCGAGGCAAGGATAGAGAGATATCGTAAAGAGAATGCATCACTCATCGAACTTAACTTGCGACGAGAGGAACAGTACGTCCAAGCCTTGAAAGACCAAGAAGAGCAAGATCGGATAGAAAGAGAACAACGTGCACTCGAAGCTCGCAAAGAGGAAGAACTAGAACGCGAGGAAAAAGAAAAAGACAGACGAGAAATTATCGATCGACTAGAGACAAGTACAAAGGATGCTGCCAAGGTCATCGCAAAGTCTCGTGCAGAAGCAAGCAAGCGGTCGTCTGCTCGCACTGCTGCCACTACTCTGGCAAAGAGCAGTGCTCAACTGTTACGTTCACGGGCAGCACAGAGCACCACTGTTCCCGATGTACCTCATGTCCCGCTGCAGGATGACTGGTATGCATACGAGGACATGTATACCCTTCGGGACGACTACGATGATATATACAGTGAAGCTGTACGAGAGGACCGAGAAGGTATCATGAGGGCAGGGGGATACCGTGTACAAGAAGCCTGGGATAGGGCCGTTCGGTCAGCAGTCGCAGCCTTGTTTTTGCCCCCACTGTCAGGCATCTCTGAATCCACACCTGGAGCACCACATGGTACCGCAGTTTCCATGTGATCGTATAACCCTATCCATAATAATTATCTCGCGGTACTAATCCACCCATGTGGCAGCAAATTAGCATGCGGCGACACTGAAAACAACTTTGCGGTCGTTTTGCTCTTCGTCTGACAGCGGATCACCCATGGTAAAGTAAAGGAGCTGGTATTCGTGTTTCTTCCTAAACAATACAAGGTAAATTGGTACCCCGTAAGACCGAAAGAAAACTAACTTGTGGGAATCCTTCAACCTGAATGCTTTAATGACTGCGTCTGGATCCAGAGTGGACTTGAGGGTCGCAGCTCGGCGCGCATCGTCTATTTTTTCATTATCCGAGTCATGTATGCTAACCACTTCGTCGTCGGGATCCTCGTTCGCACGTAATCGCTTTCTGGTAACAGGGGATTTCGAACGTTCGCGTGGTCTACTTTTACCCAGCGAGACAGACGTCGACGCGTTCAGAGCAGCCTGACGAATGCCGTCCGGAACCTTTCTGTGTTACCATATCAATTCTCAACGTTCCATGAATATCCATAGAAGTATCACCTTGACGGATCGAACACAAGTAGGTTGTACTTGCCATTTTTCCCAAGTTCATACCCCACAATAGTAACAGAATGGCCATCAAGCTGCATTATGACAGGCATTTTGCCAGTGACCGAAACAGGTGACGCAGCACGGAGTATTTTGTTGATATCTCCTTCGGGTTTTTCGGTGAAGTAATTAACAGTCCACTCTACCAGCGTATCAAATCCTGTAGGATCCAGATGAGCGATGTCCTTCCACAAGATGACGAGCTCAACCTTTTGGGGAATTTCTGAGGTCGAAATCCACAAGCACGCAGCTAAACCAATTGTCCTGTCATCTAATGCAACTTACAAGATACCACGAATCTTACGGGATTCTGCGAGACGTGTAGGCAATGTAGAGATCTGGTAGTCTGGTTTAGGAATTAACGTTCGCATACTACTATTGCACATTACCCCCGGTCCCAAGTTTCTTCTTGGAGTCTACTAGTTTATGGTCGAGCTCATTAGCACCAATATCGTCATATCCTGTCAGACTGTGTCAGCTCCCAAAACAATCTTATATTGATATAACACTACCATTTTTCCAAGCGTCTTCTATCCAGTGTTGTAAATTCCGCACCCCAGGGGGCGACGGAGAATCAAGATGGGCGAAATAGATGGACTGGAATGATTGGTCCATGAGAGCAGCGCATGACATGAGAAAGTTGCGGTATCTGACCCAACTAGTCAGCCAAATCCATCACGTCCCCAAAGTCAGGTGAGCCTACGTGCCCACATCCCCAGCCCGTATCAAAAGATTCCCGCAGGATATGAGGTGTTCGCTCGTAGCACAAAATAGCGCGTTGAACACCACCTTTCTTGTAGGAACTCTTCAGTGCTTCTTTCAAAACTGAGAGCACGCCTGCGAGTACGATTTGTTCAGGGGCTAAATCCTAACCTCATCAGAGCATGCCTCACCAGGTGAGAAGTTACCGGGTGGCGACTTTGCTTGCGCGGGATACCAGAAAATATCCTCTTCTTTCTTCCCTGACTTCATCGGCGTGGTATTGACGGAAGTAGGCTTTGGTCTCGCACGCTTGGACTGCGAACCTGCAGACATGTCGAGCCCAGAAATACAAGAGGAACATTGAAGCGTACTAGTAGGTTTCAGACCACTGAGGTGGCCGTTGTGGTGATCGCCTCGTTCCAAAGTGCTCAGACCGCTCAGATTGCGGGAACAGAGCTGGCAAATATCGTTGTTTCCAGGAAGGCTGACGACGCAAGTATCAACCTACATATGATCTGGCTGTCAGCAAGCTGGCGAGTTACCTTGCAACGTCTGTGTATTTCTTCTCCACAATTTCTATATCCGAGTCGTCTGTCAGAAGTACCGTCGTGAGAAATGCCGACCTTGGTCGCGACATGAATGCATGACTGGCAGTGTCAGGGCGTGCGGTGGCAATGTTGACAGAGTCTCTTACGTAAGCAGTCATTGAGGATACGCCAGCCCCGGACGCGCGTCGATCAACCAAACCATGTCCAGGTCCTACGATCGCGGTAAGCAAATCTTATTTGTCTAGAGTTCGACGTTGATCTTGCACTCAGCACTTACCGTCTTCTCTCCCGACGGCCACCTGTTCCAGGTAGTATCTTGATGCACCATCTATGATCCGCTATCTCATGAGGTATACGTAGGTCGAGTATGCTCTTGAAGCCGTTAGAAAGGGGACATGCGCGGTAATTGTCCTCCGTGCACGTTAGGTTGCCCATCTTACTGTTACTTCAAGGTCGGTGTCCGCGGCAAGGATGTTGTCGTGTTGGGTGTCGAAAAGAAGTCTGTGCTGCAGCTTCAGGACCCTCGCACAGTTCGTAAAGTTGTGATGCTCGACGATCACATTTGCTTGGCGTTTGCAGGTATCACATCGCATGCAAGTTCAATCGCTTGAACTCACTTTCCAAAGGTTTGACAGCGGACGGTCGCGTCCTCATCGACAAAGCGCGGATAGAATGTCAAAGCCATCGGCTAACAGTAGAGGATCCAGTGACGGTGGAGTATATCACGAGACACATCGCTGGAATTCAACAGGTAATGGCACTTTTATGAATCCAATGCAGGCTAAACCTAGTATTCAACCAGAAATATACGCAATCTGGTGGAGTCCGACCTTTTGGTATCTCAACTTTGATCGTTGGCTTCGATCCCCACGACACCAGACCAAGACTGTATCAGACAGAACCCAGTGGTATTTACAGTGCGTGGAAGGTATGCAGTTTTGTTCCAAGTCCCGTATTAGATTTTCAGACTTGATTTTAGGCAAATGCCATCGGTCGCTCATCTAAAACGGTCCGCGAGTTCCTAGAGAAGAACCACAAGGATGACATGACACGTGAAGAGAGCATCAAGTTGACAGTTAAAAGTCTTCTCGAGGTTGTACAAACGGGAGCAAAGAATATTGAAATTAGTGTGATGGAGAGTTACGGAAAGATCACAGTGAGGCCACTCTCGAGTCCTCAAGGTATTCCTCGGGCTAAGTTCAATTTCCAGAATTTGGAGCTGCCGGAAATTGAAGGGATAGTGAGCGAAATCGAGCGAGAGAAGGAGGCTGGTGGGTTGAATATAATCGTATTTTTAACAGCATACTGATGATTACCGAAGAGGCCGAGAGGAAGCGCACTCGGTTGGCAGCAACGGCGGCTGGACAGGCGGCGATGGCAACGCGGGCAGATACCAGTGGCCAACCTTCGGGACAGTAGATAAAGAGTTCAGCGTAATAAAAGTATGTAGCCGAAGACTTGCCCAAAACGACGGGGACACGTAAAAGTGTGCGGTGCGGGTTTAACTCAGCTCGTCCGTTCATGCACTCTTCATATCTCGTATCGACACCGCGAATAGCCCAAAAGCATGTTCTCCTCTCAGAGATACTTTCCGTGACGTCGGTCATGCGGAAGAACTCGCGGTGGGCATCTGGAACCCATACGCTCCATGCCCGAGACTCCGCACTGGCAAGGGATCTTGGTCTCCGGAGAACAAGCCCTGGGGACAATAACCAACGTTCAGGGAGAGTCCTGCCGGAAGCAGACCTTATGGGTGGCTTCCAGCAACTTAGGCGTACGGTCCGCGATGCTGAAGGTCGGCTTAACTTTTTGTGAAGTTCGTACCTCACCATGCTTCAGATATCCAAAGCATACCTCTACCTGTGCTTCTTGGCCCCTTCTTCGCCCTCATCCGTTCTCCAATATCGACGGGTCCCATAACGTCGGCGGCGCTCTCTGCCCTTCACACTTTCTTCGTATGTGGACTGATTTCGGCCAATTCCATCGAACTAGAGATCGCACTGGTCGAACTGAGCAGCACAGTGTCGCATTGTAAATTCGAAGCAAGTGATTCGTCGGGAGACGAGGTCGTCTTGCTCAAAATCATGACGGTAATCCACGACTGCATGGTTGGCAGTAGCGTAGGGGCTTTCCTCGGCGACGTGGAGATCTGTGAAATGCTAGAAACGGTGTTGACGACATGCTGTCAGATGAGGTTAAGTGGTTTGTGCTGTAATCTTCCATGCTTCATGCTTCTCTGATGGACACAACGAAGAGGTCTTACGCCGCTCGGCTGAGTCAACTATGCTTTCGATTGCTCGAACGATATTTGGACGCCTCCACGAATTTGATCCCATCGAAGAGGAAGCGAAACTCAAAGTTCATGAAGATGAATCCCAGCATGTCGACCTCAGCATGTCGGTTCCGACTACTATGACTTCACAAAACGAAGTTATCGACAATGCAATTTCTTTAATTGCGCCCGGAGAAGAGGCAAAACATTCAGATCCAATGGCGCAGGATCCCAGAGTTGGTGCAAATACTCCAGACAAAACTACTTTCCCCTCCATCGTTGTACCCAGACCTTGTGGGCTTAACCACCTGTCCCCTTGACATGTTCTTATATTTTTCATTACAGATGGACTTCCTGCCCTCATAGAACTCCTTCGGGTGCTCGTCAATATCCTGGATCCGAGTGATCAAGTACACACAGATTCGACACGGTTGACTGCTCTCACCATCTTGAACACTACTATCGAAACCTGCGGGGCCAGAATTGGAGATTATCCCTCTCTTTTGGCCTTGATTGTGGATCATGGTTGCAAGTATCTTTTCCAGCTTGCACGTTCCGACAGCCCCGCTGTATTGCAGGCTGCTTTTCGAACAATCTCTTCGTTGTTCGAGACAACGCGCCCACATCTTAAATTACAGCAGGAGCTTTTTCTGGCTTTCACCATCGATCGCCTTGCAACCCCTCTTCCGTTGAGGTCCAATACGTCAAAGAAAAGCCGAGCTAGTTCATCGCGTCCTGGCACCCCCGGTACTTCGACTCCTACTCTCGGACTAGTTGACTCAGAACTTGAGCCTGATAAAGGTTCCCCTGTGCCTTCCCGCCCTCCCGTACAACCCGCCCGTGGTGACACGCGCGACTTGATGTTGGAAACGTTGAGCCAAATATCTCGACATCCGAGCTTCATGGTTGATCTTTACACGAACTATGATTGTGATCTAAATTGCGAGAATCTCTTTGAGAGACTCGTCGAATTCTTGACGCAGGTTAGTCTGGTACATCTCATAGTCTGTTCGCTGCGTCATTTTCTTGTAGGGAGTGTATCCTTGGCAATACCCGTCTACATCAGAGGCACAACAGTTGCATTCACAGTACCTTTGCTTGGATATGTTGCTAGCATTTGTGAACGACATGGCAGTGCGCGCGCAAGGTGTAGGTGTCTATTTGTTCTCCATTGATTATACTTACTTGTGACGCAGGAAAACGAAACCTGGAAATCGGTATGTTACATGTACCCTCGGAATGCATTCTGAAGCTATTTCCTAGGATTTCGAGTCGCTGGAGAGACTTCTGCAAAGCAAGTCGAGGAAGAAACTTGTATTGACCGGGGCAGCTCGATTTAATTCGAAGCCTAAGCTCGGGCTCGCTTTCCTGGAAGAGAACAAACTCATATACTCGGACCTCTCTCCCGAAGTGTCTCGTGCAAAAAGTTTGGCGATGTTCCTTAAGAGCTCTACTCGTCTGGATAAGCGCCTCCTCGGGGATTTCCTGTCCAAACCAGACAATTTAGAACTTTTGAAAGAGTTTATGAACTTGTTCGACTTCAAAGATGTTTGTCTGTTTCTTTCTCCAGTGATGCGTGATTCACACATTCATCATTAGAAACCGGTGGTGGATGCTATGCGGGAGATGCTCGAGACTCTCAGACTTCCTGGGGAATCTCAACAGATTGATCGCATTGCTGAGACATTCGCGTCGGTCTATTTTGCTGCAAAACCTGGTAAGCAAGAATACATCTGGCGTCGTTCGAATTACTGATATATTTATTTCAGCTGAGATAAAAACACAAGATGCTGTCTACGTGTTGGCGTACTCGATCATTATGCTTAACACAGATCAACACAACCCTCAAGTTCGGGCAAGTACAATATTTCTCTTTTCTTTAACCTTTTGCTGTGATTTATGAATAAAAATTAGAAACGAATGACGATCGAGGATTACCAACGGAATTTGAGAGGACAGAATGGTGGAGAAAATTTCTCACCCGAGTTCCTGGTATGACCAACCCCGAACCTCGTCAATTCTTACCAACGTTCTCCAGCAACACATTTATGATTCGATACGCAAGCGTGAAATTATTATGCCGGAAGAACATACCGGCCAGCTAGGGTTCGAGTACGCGTGGAAAGAATTACTTACCCGTTCGCGGCAATCAGGTCCGCATGAAGCCTCCTAAACGTGCCCATTGCTAAAGACATTTCTAGGGCGTTTCATAACGTGCAACTCAGCTCTCTTTGATTTCGACATGTTCAAGGCCGTCTGGAAGCCTGTTATATCCGCGATTGCCCACGCTTTTATCACTTTCGACGATGAATATATTATCCAGCGGGCAATTTCAGGGTTCCGACAATGTGCTACACTTGCAGGACACTTCAATTTGCCAGATGTGTTTGATTTCGTCGTGGTCTCGCTTTCGCAGGCCACCAGCCTCTTGTCCGAGAACCTACCTGTTCATGTCCCCAACTATCCTGTTGTCGAAGTTGAAGGACAATCCGTAACTGTTTCCTCGTTGTCTGTCAAGTTTGGAACCAACTTCAAGGGACAACTGGCTGCAGTGGTCTTATTTAATATCGTCAACGGCAATGGCAATGCTCTTCGTGAAGGTTGGACGCAAGTGAGATGCCATTATAACCATCGTTATGTTGAATACTGACTTCCGCAGATTTTCGAGATGTTCGAGAACTTGTTTATGCATTCTCTATTGCCGACAAGGATGTTACAGATGGAGGATTTCCTTGGTGGTGCTACAACTATACCACTTCATGGTCCTCATCCCTCCAGGCCGGCTCCAAGGAGTGACGGTGGCTTGCTTTCTACCCTGTCATCGTACCTCATGACCCCCTACAGCACTAGTTCCGATAATATCGTGCCCGAAGCCAACGAACAAGAGGTAGAGAGCACGTTATGCACCATCGACTGTATTGCATCATGCCGTCTAGACGAACTTTACGGACAGATCATGTGAGTTTGCAATGGAGACGTCGGCCGAGTCTGATTGTTAATCTTAGGCAGCTGGACCCGGAAGCACTGGTTGCTGCCATTAGGGCATTGGAGGCGCTCGCGCACGAGAGAACTATCGCTAGACTCAAACAAGAATCCGATGATGTCGCAAGTCCGTACATTGGATCGTCCCAGAGTGACGGAACTTATGTCTTACCCTATGACCCTGCTGCCGTTTTTCTCTTGGAGATGGTGGCAAGTATTGCGTGTCATACAACCCAGTGTATCGAGGACATTTGGCAAGTCTTCTCTAATGTATAGCGTCTCCGTCACTGAACTACGCACACTTCAGGCCCGTAGTATTCGAGCACCTATCAGCACTCTTATCTGCCTCGACTCATTATAGTGTGTTACTCATTGAACGAGCTGTTGTTGCACTTTTGCGGCTTGCCCTGATCCTTGCCCAAAAGGTGAGTATATGTCTATCCGGCCAAGTTTAACGCCAACATTTTCAAAATAAAGGATGCATTGCGCGATCAACTCTATATATCACTCGATTTGATCGCCAATCTGCCACCGTCGGTCTCCAACTCCGTTGCAGAACATGTAGTGACAGGTGTAGGATCGATTTTACAACTCAAACCTTCCTCTACGTGAGTGGTACTTTCAGCCTTTCCGCCGCCGTGCTATGATCAATTGTAACTGACGATCCACATAGCACACAGACCGAGTGGAACATTATTTTCGCTACGCTACGTTCGACAATTTCGAACCCCGAGGCAGCTCGGTCCACGTTCAACCTGGTCGCGAGTTTTGCATCCGAAGGATCAGGTCAACAAATCACCCCAGATAATTTTGTGGGACTCTTGTCCATCCTGGACGACTTTGCTACCGCTGCGGCGACGGCAATACATATACCAGCGGCAAGGTCACGCCGGACGCCGCATCAGCCACCTGCAGAGCAAGTCCATTCTCTTTTGCAGTCGATTCCCACTGATATTCCGAGCTAGCTCACCCCCTGTCGACCGTGGTCGCAAGTCCGTCGATCTGATTTTCGAACTGAAGAGAGTAATTGCGCCGTTTGCCGAGGCCGCCAAGTTGCAACCCGGACAAGGTGACACGTTGATTAGCTCGAAGCCTTGTGGACTTGACACTAATTCGGTCGAAATAGTTTGGCGGACCTATTGCCTTCCATTGAGCACCTCTCTGGCAAGACAATCGACGAATCCATCTAGGCTCGTCCGAAACACTGCGATCAATCAGCTGCAACGTCTCTTGCTCGGTCCTCAGCTCATTTACGATGCGGCGGACCATAGCCAAGTCGAGGAAATCTTCAACGACGTGATATTCCCTATCCTGGACGAGCTATTGAAGCCCCAGGTGTATATGCTGGACCCACAGGGCATGTCAGAGACGCGATTGCGGGCGTCTGCGCTGCTGTGCAAGGTCTTTATGCATCTCGAGGTCGCTCAAAGCCAACGGGACGCGGACGTCCGGATTCAGTGGATCCAGATCCTGGATTTTCTGGATCGTCTGATTAGCGCGGAGAAGAGCGAACAGCTGGTGCGTAGTCGTTTCTATCGACTGCGCCTGCTTGCGCTGATCGGGATGTATTCAGTATGAGGCGGTCTCTGAATCACTCAAAAATGTGGTCTTGGTGATGAATGCGGCGAGCATACTCGTCCCACCGCCTGCAACAGACGACGACCGTGACGAACGGCAGCGCACGATGTGGACTGCAACGCAAGCGAGACTGGAACGGTTTTTACCAGGGTTTTTGGCCGAAGTGATTCCCATGCCTGCAGCAGACTCGAAACGTGTTTCCGGCTGAGCGATGTCAAAACAAGTTTGCATTTCTCCGTATAGTTACACAGACAATATAACATTCTTTTGGAAGGATTGCATGGCATAAGAGCAACCGAAAACTTCTCAGAAGAACTTCATCTTTGATGGGCTGTTTGGTGCATACCGTTAGTGATTATCAAGCTCGTTGGGGTTGGGAAGCACTCACCGAATACGCGAGTATACGCCAGCGATGATGACAAATGGCGCAATCGTGTATGCGAACAATCGCGCAATCGACTCGCTGTTGTCGACAACCCAAATAGACCAGCCACCTCCGAGATGTGCCGTGAACAACAGAACGGGGAAGAGGATATATCCTGACAACCTGAGAGCAACAAGGCATGAACTTGAGAAGAGTGATGCACGACGTGCTCGTTACCTGTGATATTTCCACATGGCCTTGGCCTTTAGTCCGCCACCCCAGACGGTGCCGTCAAACCACACCATCGAGCCGCCGGCCAAGATTTGGACAATGATCCATGCCACGGTAATAATGCCAAACGTCTATGGACAGCATGAATTGAATACACAGCAATATGCATAAAAAAAGGGCTAGACGCATACTCCATGCCAAGTTGTAAAGTGCGCAGCATTGTGGCTGTTTTTCTGCGCGTACATGGCGAGCGCGCCCGCGATGATGAGCGGTGCACCGATTCCAATTGTGGCAATTTGGTGCCTTTGGAGACCCGCAGCCTTGGTGTGGGGCTGTGAGGTGGGCTGGAGGGTCAAGATACCTCAAGGAAAAGGTCGTGAGCGCGAGATGCGCGGGCAAGCAGCGAAGTACTTACCGTACGTGAAGCAACCAATGGCCGAGCTCTGAAGAAGGGGGTGGAACGTGAACCAACCGAGGGAGACCGGGTCGTTGCTGAAGATAATAACCCATGTGGTCACTGCAAACACCTACGAGGCTTATCAGATACGACGCAAAGTACGTTGGAACGGGTGCTTGCTCACAAAAAACGATACCTGGCGTCGAGAAGGGGGGGGGGTGCGATTAGGGCGCGAAAAAGGGACTCTGTACAAGACGTACCCAAACGGCGACGCTGGCAGAGCCATCGCGTTTGCGACCTTCTGGTTTAGCGGTGTCGGAAGCCATGGTTTGCCCGGGTGTTGTGGCGTCGATTTGGTCGTGAAGAAGAGCCTGTTGCTCCTCAGAGCCGTCCTGGGAAGGTCTCGCTTGTGACATGGAGTAATAATTGAGGGGCTTACAATTGCGCTTCATATACTACCCTGGACGGTGCTATACTCTTTTCTGTGCGGTGCCTATGTATGAGGCAATTTTAATTAGTGAATTAAAACAACATTATTAGTCGGCGGAGTACAGCAAGTAACAAGACAACAAGTGGACAGCAGAGCGAATGTGCAAAAATTACCCAGCCCACAAAAAACAATCTAAACCTCCGTAGATGCTCGCATATTCCTTGATATCCATCGCTCAATGAGCCCCTAACCGTGGCCATGTCCCCTCCGCTTTCCACTTTTCTACAACCTCCCGCAACTTCTCGTGATCAAACGACGGGTGCTTCAGTTGATAGCCAATGATGCTCTTGATTTTGCCATTGCTGTATGCAAGCTTGTGTTTTGACAATGCGTACTTGTCCATGTATGCGGTCAACGGCGTGTGTGTGACTGGCGGATCCGATTGCTGAAGCATCTCTGTCCACGTCCCTACGTGGTGCTCGTTGATTTCCTCCACCAAATCGTCCAGTTTAAGCTGGCGAACAATCAGAATAGCTTATTTTCATCGCTAAGCAAGACACCATACCTTTGCAATTGTCGTCTCGAAATTCGAGTAAAACTCGAATGTTGTCCCAAAATACTCGGTAATCATCGAGCCCCCTTTGGCCAGCGTCGTCTCCGAGTCGTCCACCAAATTAAACAAAGGAGCGACGGGCTGCTCTTCCGGTGAAATTACCCCATCCACCTCCTTGGCTTTGCTCTTCTCGTTGTGAAAGGGTATCTTCTCTCCAGCGATAGCATTAGCTTGTTCGCGACCATGTTGGCTCATCCACACTGCGCATGCCCACATTGCGCCTGCCACGTCTTCCACATGTACAGTGTGCACGGGTTCCCTGCCGGGTCCCCATCTACGATTGCCTGTGAATCATGAGAAATGTCGGGACCGGATCAAACGTACATCGTCTTCATTGGCTTCTTCATATATCCGTACACCGAGGCGACAGTAATGACGAGAGGATCTTTTAAATCTAGGTCAGAATCGTGTAACCAGCAAACGGAGCGTTTCTTACAGAGGCCATATTCCACATACGGACCATACACAAACCCACAGCGCAAAATAACGAGGTTCAACCTGGCAAAAGTTAGCTTACTTTCCGAGGCCGACATCGGGATGATTACCCATCGATAGCTGCCAACGTGCGCAACGTCTCATGCCACCATACATCCAGAGGTCTTACAGGTTTGACGTCTTCCTTCTCGTCATGAGGGCCTTTGTCGCTGGATTCATATACCGGTTGTTGTAGGCGCACGTACGCTTTCACGTTGCGTTTTGCAGCCTCCAACGCAATAATGCGGGCCACTGTGACGGTCAATTTGATAGCAATCTAAGGAGCGATACGATCAACACCAGGGAGGACAGAGGAAAATGGGACATACGACTTCACCGCGGTCGTGATTGACCTCTCCAGTAAGATCGAACACGTAGGAGAACGGCGGCTTTCCCGGAGGAGGATCGAAAGCAGAGGTAACCGCGGCTTGTGTGGAATCAGATGGATGTCGACTCGTACCGACGGAGACTCACAGGGAACGGTGAGGTTGGTCTGGCGGTATTCGACATCTGGGAGAGACAAAATATTTGGAAATTCCGATCCGAGATAACTATAAATATGAGGACAAGTCGAGCGATGGAGGAGGATGAACGTACGTTGTGGGGGGAGAGACGGAGAACTTGTCTACGATGCGGAGATGCTGATATGATATTTAGCGGGGATCGACGAGGAAGGGCGGGGGGCGCACGGAGACCAAACGCTGGCCCTGGACCAGGAAAGCGGCGAGGGCGCGCGAGTAAGTGTTGAGGCCACCTAAGCTGGATGAGGTTTGTTTTCTCAAAAAAAATATTCTGAATACGCACCGAAAATGATGACGGAAGGTTTGGCAGACATGGTGGAAGTGTACGGGCAGACTTGATCGGTTGTCACGGCCGTCCTTTATACGTTCATCGTCGCGGAGGCAACCTTTCCTTCAATTATGTAATATCATCAACACAAATCAGTCTTTATTAGGATCACGTATCTATAGACTCTCCAAGTGCACATACACGCTAGAGAAATCCTTATTCCCGAGCTCCGGTCTGCGTGAAATAGCCTCCTCGTAGATGTCCCGGGCCGCCTCTCCAAGCGGAAGTGCGCTCTGTGCCTCCTCTCCAATCTTGGTCGCTAGTTTCATGTCCTACACGGAGCTCGGGCGTCATCCTCCACCGCGTCCAACGAATCCGATCATAGAACCCACCTTCAGCATAAGCGCTGTCGCGAATCCCCCTTCATATCCTTTCTCACAAGGTGGCGACCTGTCAGGAAGCGAAGACGGCACCGGATTGTTGACCGAAGAAGCCCAACAGCCCCCTGTCGAACTATTGATCACTCCTGCGACTACGGCAGCGTCCAATCCTAATCTCCGCCCAAGCAGCATAGCCTCTCCAACGACGATCTGCTGCACTCCTAACACAAGGTTATTGCAGATCTTGGCGCCCAGCCCCGCTCCCGACGCGCCGCAATGAATAATCCGCTTCCCCATCAGCTCTAGAATCGGCTGTGCCTTCTGGAAGGATGCTTCGGTGCCACCAACAAGGAACGAAAGCGTACCCGCTTGCGCGCCAGTGACACCTGCTTCCGTATTCAGTTCACGCACCACCCAGTTATCCGATCAATACATACCTCCGGATACGGGTGCATCAATCATTTGTGCCCCTGCCAGGATAACATCACCTGAGACTTGCCGCGCGACACCCACGTCCAACGTCGTGGAGTCAATGAATAGCGTATTTGCTAATTCGCCACTCCGTAATCCTTTCAGGGCGGGTATAATCCCGTTCCGTTCACTGTAGACAGTTTTGACCTGTGGCGAAGAGGGTAACATTGTAATCACCGTCTCGGAAGAGCATACCGCTCTACCAAATGCGTCTACATGAGTTGGTCTGTAGGCAGTGCATGAATTCAACCGACTGTCACCTACTCCTCGGGTGTCTGGACAATATCGATTGTTGCGTGGGGGAACTGAGACAAGAATTTCTGACGAAAGGTCACTGCACTCTCCGGCACAGCGTCGCATACTACAAAGTGTGAGTTGGTGGACTGAGCCAACTTCTTAGAGAAGAGGTTGTAGGCCATCTCCGAGCCCATGCGACCGAGTCCAATAAATGCGGTGCTCCTCGAACGTACCACACGCGAGTCGAGTGTCCGAAGGGTCGGCCTCATCTTGTAAGTAGCTGCGTGAAAGTCGAGTGACTTGGGTCCGCTCCGTACTCAAGAAATGATTACATCAGCGAAGCAGTAAAGTCGCGCGACTCGCTAGTATGTACGATCTTCTAGACTCGACAAGATGTTAGCCGCCGCAACATCTTTTTTCTCTAGAACGGCAATATCACAGTCCTATAACATTGGCCAAGCAAATGGAAGTCGGTCATCTACACCAGCTCCTTCAGGATCCTCGACTTCTGCCACACACGCTGTTCTGACACCAGCGTCGGTCAGAGTCGGTCTATGGAAAGTTCAGGGCGCGACTCACAAGGTTACAAACAAGCGCGTGTCTGTATGGTCATTTGACAAACGAGCTGAAATGGAGGGACTCGGCCCCATGTCCAAGGAACGCGTCCTGGAGATCATGAAGGCTGAGGTCACGATTTTACTTTTTAACATCGATATAGATCTAATCCCCCCGTCAGGCTACTGCGTTGAGCAAACTACGTCATCCGTCAATCCTTGGTATGTTTCCTCGTCGTTTACCATCTGCTCCGCTAACTAGAAACATGAAGAAATGGTTGAACCCCTAGAGGAATCCCGCACTGAGCTCATTCTCGCGACAGAGCCCATTCTCTCACCACTGGATATGTCAATTCCGCGAGGATCTCATTATACCCCTCTTGTCGAGCTTGACGAGATTGAGGTGGGTTATGACTTTGGCTCCATTGACATCACTTACGTGTATATCTTCACCCAGATACAAAAGGGCATCCTCCAGCTATGCAAGGGACTTTCGTTCTTGCATTCATCTGCGAAATTGATACACTCAAACTTGAAACCTGAATGCATCATCATCAACGAAGCCGTAGGTGGTACCTTGGAGATGATATTTCTGCCAAATTGACTGCCGGACGCTAAAGGGTGACTGGAAGATATCCGGCTTGGGTTTAACTATCCCCCTGATGTCTGCCGACGGATCACTGTCGAGGTGGGAGTTTCCCGGGTTCGATGGTCGTGTCCCATCCTATATCCAGCGTTCATTTGACTACATTGGTATATCTATCCTCACTACTCTCATCGAAGCTATTGAGCTAACGCATCACAACAGCTCCGGAATATGCTTTGGACGAGGAGCTCGTCACTGCGTCTGACATGTACTCTCTCGGTGTTGTGATATACGCCGTTCACTGTAAAGGTAAACCGCCTTTTCTGAACCACGGAAGTCTCGGCGGTCTGCGCGATAATGCGGGTCGGCAGATTCCAGATATAGGAAACTTGGACCCGGATTTACAAGGTACATATTTTGCATATTTCCTCCTGGTTACCCGAACCTGATATCAACCACACTAAGATCTCTTGCGGTCACTCATTACGCGAGGATCCCAAAGTAGGCCGACTCCGTCCACACTTCCATCCCACCCCTTTTTTTCCTCGCTCCCTATCTCCACGCTAAACTTTTTGGATCGGTCAAATTTTACGGCAAAGTCCCGAGAAGAGAAAATATCATTTATGAAAGGTCTATCCGGTGTTCTGGGTAGATTCTCAGAAGGATTGCGAATACGAAAGATATTGCCATCGTTACTCGAGGAGGTTTGACATTTCTTGATCCTGCCGTTCCTGTGCTCGTTGACATGGCGTGGAACTGTAGATGAAGGATACCCACCTTCTTCCGTATATTCTTCCCAATGTCTTTGCTATCTCGAGCATTCTGTCGGCGACCCACTTTGCACAGCTAGTACTGCCCAGCCTTAAGCCTCTGTTCACCGTCAAAGATCCACCGCAAAATATGCTTACGCTGCTAGACAATCTTGAAGTGTTACAGAGCAAAACAGAGAAGAGTATCTTCCGTGAACGTGGGTACTAGTTCTCGCATTGCTTCTGATGTACTCACATCTCGCAAAGAGGTATTACCGCTCGTGTATAACGCTTTGGAGTCGGAGCATAGTGCGGTGGGAATCTGTGCAGTTTGCGCTGGATGAATCTAATTCTTGAGCAGGTTCAAGAACGAGCTTTAGGAGTGGTTCCTAGTCTATGTGAGACCATCGATTATGCGGAAGTGTCTGGCGTATTATTTCCCCGTGTAGCGGTATGTTTATATATATACATCAGCACGACCCTTTGCACTTATGTCTCCATAGTTGGTTTTTACAAAGACCAAACTCCTCTCGGTGAAGGTTGCGACATTGGTCACCTTCTTGAGTATGATAAAGACTCTCGATCAAGTTAATTTTTTTTTCTTTCTTACCTGGGGCATGAAATGAAAACATTGATAGACGAATTTAACACAAAAACTGTGCCCTCTTTTGTCCAAGATTCGTACTAAGGAGCCCGCTGTGATGGTATGTCCCGCTATGTCATGTCAGTAAACGTGATCGAATGTATCGTATTTTATAGATGGCTACACTTTCCGTTCAAGAGGCCATGGGTTTTAAAATCGATAGAGAAGCAGTGGCGACTCTTGTCCTTCCACAGCTCTGGTCGATGTCCATGGGGCCATGTAAGCTGACTGAACATGTCTAAGATCTAGCTGATGCTCGTGCTTATTCAGTATTGAACGTCCAACAATTCCAGCGGTTTATGGCGGTAATACGCAAGCTCGGAGAACGGGTCGAGACAGAACACAACCAGTTTTTACGGGATTCGCAGCGCATTGAAGACCGGTCCACCTCTACTAATGGTGTCTCGTCACCTAACTTTGACACTGGTGTTGATTTTGAGACTCTAGTAGGCCGTGGAAGTAGCAGTATAAAGCCAGATACGGTTATTGATAGCACAAAAAGCTGGGATGATGACGTCTGGGGCAGCATATTTAATAACACCCCCGAGGTTAGTAGAATGTCTTTTGCGGGGGGAACGAAATTCTGATGATAATGCCGTAGATGCCCGGACAAACGATTGCGGCACCCTTAACGACACCCGTGTCGGCACAAACCATCAATCCGCCACCCACTCAAGCTCCCCAGTCGCAATCATTACCTTCTTCGCCGCGACTGGCAAATGACACAACCTTTTCACGACCTCCACGGCTTGGAGCCAAACCACTGCCCTCGTCGTCATTCGATAGATCTGCTTTCGTGGTGCAGCCAGCTCAATCACAGCGCATCTTGAACCCACCATTACAACTATCTTCTACGCTGGCTACCACAACGACTCAGAGGCCCAATTATAATATATCGCTTAACGAATTCTCACCAGCCCCATCTAACATGTTTGCGTCCCCCACTAGTTATACTACACTAAGCCATTCCTCCACGACTCTACACTCAATGTCGTCACCACCAATACAAACCTCTCCTCTTTCGATGGGGTCCATGTTAACACCCATGCAGCCTACCCGTGTTGCTGCCACCAGCAAACCGGTGACAAAGGATGATTGGGGTGACTTTGATCCTCTTAAATAATTTTATGGACGAATTACATATTATACAAGTCTTCATTAACCCCATGTGCTTGCAAAGTTTGTTCGTGTTTGAATTACCAGGCGGCTGAGTCGTTCCGTTAGGTTGATAACACCGTCCGGTTATGCGTTTCCGACACTAGGATCCCTCTTCATTCAGCACGCATCCGATAATGTTAGGCAGTATCCTATCATTCTTCCGCTTACCAGCGCGACCGAGAACGTTTGCGCACACACTACTACCGATATTACTCCTTGCCAGCCCAACCTTGTCATTATGGCCGTTCCCTCCCAAACGATTTACAAAGAACTCGCTCATCGAAGCAGGCTCCATGGGATTGGATGATGGAGACCGTATCATTGCTTTTGGGGACTTCAACGGAGATCAATTGTGAGTAAAGAATCACTCGCGCGCTTTGTCACTCCAATTAACGGGACGAAGTCTAGACGTGCTAGCACTGGATCAAACTCAGCAAGTTTTATCTATATACATTTGGGATCATAGTCAGCCATTATTTTGCCGTCACCTCCCTCTCTCACGATTTTGTATAGATGAATTCGTTTTCAAGAAGAGAGATCAAATACGACATACAGAACCCATATACAACGTCATTCCGGGAGATTTTACACTTGATGGGATGCTTGACATTCTTGTCATGAGCACAAACTCTGACACCACGCTCAATATGGCCCTCTACAAGGGTAATCATGACGGAACGTTCCGTATGTACATGCTTTGCACTTGGCCGTGTCGGATTGCGTCTAAGAGGTTTAACAGAGCCGACCCCCATATCGTCCCCTTCCTCTGCGCCACCACAGCCCATACCTGTCGATCTTGATGGGGACATGAAGATAGACCTACTCGCTATGACCCCTAATCAAGGTTCACTGAAAGCATGGAAAAATACGTGGAATGAGTCCGACGGTCAACCAAATTTGTTTGACCTGTAGGTTCTCGTCGTAACCGCGTGGCATCTTACTGATTCTTATCAGCGTCGACCCTCCTCTGAATGGTGCGCCATGCAAGTTGTCTTCTCCGCACAGCAATGCGATCATAGACTTGAACGGGGATTGCCTTGCGGGTGAGCCCAATCCTACCATGGAATATCATTCTCTATCTCATCTTTGTAGATATCTTTCTCGTTTGTGACGAAGGCTCGGGAAAAAAGTCTTTTCAAATATGGGTGAATAACAAGGACTCTGGATTTTCCCTTGCACAGCATCAATTACTTCCATCTGGGGTCCAGGCGATATCCTTTGCTGATATTGGTAGGTCAAGTAACATAATTATGGACTGTTTACCAACCTATGCATGTCAGACCGAGATGGAACCATTGATATGGTGTTTCCAACATGTTCATCCGTGTCGTCGTCAACTGGAGTTGGTTCCGGTTGCGCGATCAATATTGTTTACAACAAGCAAATACCAGTCTGCTCTTCTGCTGGATCCCAAACTACTGACAAGCAAGGGAACCAACTCTGCCGACCGCCAGAACGGCTTTGTATGGCGGATCCAGACTTCAAGTTTGACCTGAGCACGAATGGAAATAACGATGTGAGAAGAAATAAATTCGCTTGTATCGTGATTTTCTCACCAACAATCTTCAGGCGTTTGTTCAGATCCCCTTCTCTTCCCTCGTCAACTCCCCCTCAAGTTCCCTTCTGGTACTTGATACCAGTTTTTTGCCTGCTCTTCCACTTCCCGTCCGTCTTGGGGATACAAATTTGGATGGATTCCCAGAGTTGTTAGTGATTGCATCGACGGCGGATAGACACACGCCCAAGCTTTTGATTTCGGAACCTTGTACAAAGGGCCTTCCGGGGTGTGACGCAAATGGACGAGGTCGGCGTGGATTCAGGCTCCTCAAGAGTGGTGCAGAGAGTTTAGAAGCCGTGTACGACGCAAGAGGTGTGACATTTATCGACATGGACGAAGACGTGGGTCGCTTTTTAATCGCAAGTTCGTGGGGGCATTAACACTCTGACGTACGACAGGGGACACTTGATATCGCCTTGCAGAGAACGGGAGCACAGCGTCATGGCACCGTGACGTTCGTTCAGAACAACTTTTATTACGACGCGTTCTTCCTGAAAGCAATCGGTTAGCTCAACTTTCTTTGTGCATCGTGCTCTCACTCACGGTCATATCAAGTATTGAATGGCGCGTGTAACAATGGTTGGTGTACGTTGCCAAACGGCTCGAATTATTTGGTGAGTGATGTATCCTTGCCATCGAATTTGTCTCAACATCAAATAGCCATTCGGAGTGAGCTATTCTGGGGCATCGTACAAGTACACCGTTCTCGACACCTCTGGTCAACGGTCGGCTGCTCAAGGTAAAATAATTAGGTTGTTGTGCATCTTCACATTGACATCTTGCCCAATAGTCGGCCAACTCCCTCAAACTTCTTACCACTCGCTGCTTCCGCCTTACTCGTTTATTGGCCTTGGTCGAACAAACAACTATATCGAGAACTTGTTTGTGGGATCGATGAAACATACCGAGGATCACTTTATCAACATGGAGGGTGTTATTCCGAATTCTCGCGTCGTTATTCATCCACCGCCCGGGTTGAGCGGAGGATCGTGGAAACGCGAGCTGTTTTTGCGGCCTGGGCAGTGGATTCCTTGGGTGACGTTGACAGTCGTGGTGGCTACTGTGATACTGGCGATCATTGTGTTTATACTTCATCTCAACGAAAAGGTAGGCCCATCGTTGACGTTTGCCCAGTATCACTGACGAACGAACTCGACCCTAGCGAGAGGACGAGTTGGAGAGAAGAAGGGCATCACATCACATCAACTTTGATGCGCTATAGATTGAAGCGCAATATTTACTATCTTACACACTAGCATTGTATAATCTCTCTCTCCTCCCACACGAGTACATGGAATCAGGCAGAGATTTTGGTGTGAAGCATCCATTTAGCATCTTTCCCTTCGCCACCAACCTTTTCAACCTTTTCTTCGATCACTAGCTTATCCAGGTGTTGAATGACGCTTCGCGCGGCGGGCTCCCACAGATCACGCGGATATGCTGCATATATTTTGGAGACAATGTCCCAAGTAGACCAGGTCCTTGCAACGTCTCCCGGGGCCTGTTGCAGTACTTGGAGGATCTGACACTCCCTCTCCAAGCGATGTTCAATGTACGTTTTTACGGTGTGCTCGCCGTTTTGAACTATGTGACCGTGAGCGGGGTAGATGACGGTGCGTTTATCGATGTACGACAAGAGAGAGCGAAGAGTCGACAAGTACGACACAAGATCTTCAAATACGGCGGTTCCTTGCCCAAGGACGGTGTCACCCGTGTAAAGTAGGTGTTCGGACGGAAACAAGAGAGAGATGGAATCCTCTGTATGTCCCGGACAGTGTATGACTTTGAAGCTTGCATCTGTGCCGGGGGAAGTGTCGAAGCGGGAGATGGGAAAGGTTTGGCCGTGGTGCAAGTCGTGAAACAAGGAACCGCCGGGACCGGGCGTGTATGTGCCTGGTTCGATGGGCTGAATTGCGCGCTGGAATCTCTCGTCCGGGAGTACCGTATGGGGGAACTTGTGTACCCGCGGGGGTTGGAAAGGAAGCGGCGTGTGCTGTGCGTCCCAGAGGCCCCTAAGGAGATTGAGGACCGAGTGGAGCCCGCCGACGTGGTCGGGGTGCCAGTGGGAGATGATTATATCTGAAATATGTTGCCGCGGGGCTTGCTCACTGAAATCGGGGGCACCGTGCTCGAGGGCGGACTCGAGGAGAGGGATATAAGCGGGTGTGCCGTCGCCCGTGTCGATGAGTGTGTAAGGGGCATGCTCGCCAATGAGATATGTATTTGTGCCTAGAAACGACAGCTCAGCCCGGACGGACGAACGTATGCGGACGGTTGATTGTTACCCTGCAGCGTGAACTTGCCTGGATTCTGGTGTTGGAAGAGTCAGTTGATGACTGCAAGTTAGGGGTAAGTGGTGCCTACCTGGCCAAGGATGCGCACCACACGGTCGCTGAGCTGTCTGGATAGTTGGTGAACAAGACCTCTCTGATGAACTCGGTCACGCACCCGCACGATGGACGCGAGTGCTTCCAGCTTCTCCATGACGGTATCGGTCAGACTCCCGAGTATATATATATATATATTTTCCCGCGCCTCTTTGACCAGGACATACATGGCCACCAGGAAAAGGTTTGCTCACATTTCGCGTTTCGTTTCTTGCATCCGTTCTTACGTTCGTCGCAGGTCTCGCTCGCCCTCTTCAGACAAGTTGGATGAGGCTCCACCGCCCACTCGCAGGAGATCACGTTCGCCGCGACCCCGAGCACAATTGGACCTCCCCAAGGTGGATGATGTGGACCCCGTCCGGAGACAGTTGCGCGAGAGAGAACTCGCCGCCCGCATGGCCGCGGTCGAGCTCGAAAAGGCCGCAAAACCGAAGGAACAGGACAGTGCACAGGAACTGGCGGAAAAGCAAGCCGAGTTCGCCAAACTCGTCGGGTCTCGCTCTGGCGGCGTCTACGTCCCTCCAGCCCGACTCCGTGCTCTCCAGGCCGCTGCCGCGTCGGACAAGTCCAGCGCAGAGTACCAGAGGCTCTCCTGGGATGCACTCCGCAAGTCCATCACCGGTATCGTCAATCGTGTCAACATTGGCAACATCAAGCAGGTCGTGCCAGAGCTGTTTTCTGAGAATCTCATTCGAGGGCGTGGGCTATTCTCCCGCAGCATCATGAAGGCACAGGCCTCGAGTTTACCCTTTACGCCAATATTCGCCGCCCTCGTTGCCATCATCAACACAAAACTCCCCCAGGTCGGAGAACTGGTCCTCACTCGACTCATCAGTCAATTCAGGAGGGCTTTCAAACGAAATGACAAGGCAAGTGCCCGTTTTGTTGTCTCTCATACATGCACTTAGCGTGCCGCTAGGTCGTTTGTAACTCCGCCACTACCTTCATCGCACATCTCGTCAACCAAGCCGTCGCACATGAAATCATCGCGCTTCAAATCCTTGTTCTGCTACTCGAACGCCCTACGGACGACTCTATCGAGATTGCCGTCGGTTTCACTCGCGAAGTTGGCGCATTCCTCGCCGAAAACTCTCCCAAAGCGAACGCAACCGTGTTCGAACGCTTCCGCGCAGTCCTCAATGAAGGATCCATCAGTCACCGTGTGCAATACATGATCGAAGTCCTTATGCAAGTGCGCAAAGATAAATACAAGGAAAACCCCATTTTACCGGAGGGTCTGGATCTGGTAGAAGAGGACGAGCAGATCACCCACCAGATTCAGTTGGAGGACGATTTACAGGTCCAGGAGGGATTAAGTAGGTTTTAAAGTTTCGTCGATTCTCACACCGACTGACTTTTCGGTATAGATATCTTCAAATTTGACTCCAATTATCAGGAGAACGAGGAGAAATACAGAGAAATCAAAGCAGAGATTCTGGGAGAAAACTCGGATGAGGAATCTGCTGCCGAATCGAGTGAGGAGGACGAAGAGGAGGAAGGTGACCAAGGTAATGTAACCTTGCTAGGAGTGGTCCACCACACTCACCCCCATGTAGTTGCAGAAGAAAAAGAGGGTATCGAGGATCGTACTGGAACCAACTTGGTGAACCTGCGACGAACAATATACCTCACGATTATGAATGCGCTGAATTACGAGGAAGCCGTGCATAAACTGCTCAAGGTCCAACTCAACGAAGGCGAAGAGGTGCGTCTGCTGGATCGATTACTGTATTTAGCTTATACCATCCTTTAGATTGAACTCGTCAACATGGTTATCGAGTGTTGCTCTCAGGAACGCTCCTACTCCAACTTTTATGGACTCGTTGGCGAACGTTTCAGTAAACTCAATCGCGTCTGGATGGAATGCCTGGAACAAGCGTTTGTCAACTACTATGAAACGATCCACAGATACGAAACAAACCGGTTGCGGAATATCGCCCGCTTCTTTGGGCACTTGTTTGCAAGTGATGCTATTTCTTGGGTTGTTCTTGGAATCATCAAGATGAACGAAGATGTTACGACGTCCAGTTCTCGTATATTCGTCAAGATCATGATGCAAGAAATGATGGAGAGCATGGGTCTGAAGAACCTCGCAGAGCGGTTCAAGGACGAGGAGGTGAAAATGGCTTGCAAGGATATGTTCCCGACGGACAATCCAAAAAATACGCGCTTTTCGATCAACTATTTCACGAGTATCGGTTTGGGCGTGTTGACAGAGGACATGAGAGAATATCTCAAGGTGAGTCTGACCGTCGTCGCAGGTATTCGTGTTCTGTTCTTATGACGTCCCCATCTAGAACGCGCCTCGCTTGATCATGGAGCAACGTCGTGCGATGCTCGAGCACGAGTCTTCATCGGACAGCGATTCGGATAGCGACTCGGACGACTCGTCGTCTGACTCCGACTCTGAGCCGTCCGACTCGGAACAGTCCTCCGTCGACTCGAAACGGCACCACCGCAAAACAACACCCACTCCTCCGCGTCGCGACAGGGACGGGAGCCCAGACTATAGCCGCGATCGTCGAAGGGACAGAGACCCTCGGCGCGATAGGGACGACAGTCGTGACAGGGACGATTCCCGTACGCCGCCTCCCGCACGCCGTTCTCCCACGCCGCCATCGCGGTATCGTGATGATCGCCCGCCGGGTCGACGTAATTCGCCACCTCCACGTCGGCGTACATCACCGTCTCCTCGCCCCAGAGATGACAGGCGTGACCGCAATCGGGACACGGATCGGCGTCCAAGGAATGATTCACGCGATCGTGACAGGGGCTACCCGAGGAGAGAGGATAGGTACGAAAGAGACAACCGGCGCAGGGAGAGTTATAGGAATCGATCCGTCACACCGAACCGAAGGAGAGCGGATTCAGTGGAAAGGGATCATGGCAATCGCAGGAGATGATGGATCAGTCTGGTTCGCATGTCTTTACGGTAATATCCAGATATATGTATTGTGATTGTTCGACCGAGTTCTCAAACTGTAGCATGTATGGGAATCAAAAAACAATACACATCGTACAAAGTACAGACAAAGATGATACAAAAATTTCTTTAGCATGGGTTATCAAATGAGTAGCTTCCAGAGGAGGTTCGTGACAAGGACAAGAAGGAATGTTGGTATCGCGGTCCCCGGCGCTGCTGCACTGGACCCCGGTACGGGAAGGAAGTGCTGTGCATCTTCTTGCTGCTGAGAAGCCGATTCCTGTAAGTCCATGAGCATTGAACAGATGACACTAGAAGTAAATCATTTGCCTTGAATGCGACGAGTCCAACGAGGACCCCAGCAGCAAAGAAAGCGAATGCTATCAAGAGCCAGATGACGCCCCACACTGTGCACAGTTAGGAACCATGGTTATCAGAAGCGTAAACACAAACCCTGGGATGGGAAACATCCGCAAATTCGCGCAAAAGCAGAGGCATCCGAGTTGTTCACTTTGCGCGCAATGGTATCATCTGTGCTATGGTCAGTACTTGATATGGTAGAAGGTCGACCTGCACTTTACCAATCACGTCCCAAAGAACATACAGGTCCGACATGACACCGATGAACAGGATCTGGCGACAGGGATGAGCGAACCAGCGCCAACGGTCAACCATACTTACAAAATATCGAAGGGCTACACCCCCATCGACAAACCAGAATAAAACGATTACACCAGACATGCCGAGAATGAGAACCCATGTTCTACAGGCGAGTGAGCTAGGATAGATGAATCGGATGTGGCTCAACAACGTACAACCAATTCCTTCGAGCCCACCATAGTGTGAATAGGAAAAATGCTGCGAGAACGAGACATGCGACCTTGCTTGCGTTAGTGTCGAATCCGCACGCAATTAAACAGGCTCCGATGAGCGAAGAGCCGAGATATCCCGCAGGTAGGGTAATCCAGGATATACCACCAGACATGCGAGTTTCGCCCCCCTCGTCGGCTACACAATGGGTAAGCACTCTTGGTTTAGCCCACACAAGTGATGCGTCACTGACGGTCCAGTTCCACAGAGTGGATGGTCGCACAGGTCAATACGCCAGTGATTGCATGGCTCATCTGTAACAAATGCATTTTCAGGTAACCTTGTAGTGGTGGCGCTTGACTCTTACTTCGTGAAACCCAACAGTGAGCAATCTTTGGGATGGTTAGTCTGGTGGTGGGCTGCAAGATCTAAGCTCGGTTGACATACTTGAAGGGATAAACTAGACAGGCAGTCGTCAACTATCATCTCACCATGGCAAGGGAAGACTAACTTATCCAGCTGAGTATAGGTACGTGCCTCGAAGCCACTGTCAGCCTCCAGATACCCTGGGCCGAGTTCGGAGCCAGTGCGACGCTCACCATAGTATAGCTATTGCAATGACATAACAGCCCGCAACAATGAGTGTTGTCCTTTGCGTAGCGTTGGGCGTAAGCTGCGCGGCCGCATCTCTAGGATACATGTACTGTTCATCAACGAAAGGCATGTTGTGGTCGTGAATAAGGGTGCGTTACGGCGCAGCGCTACGGCTGTGCCAAGTAAAAAGTTCAAAACGTTTTCGCGCCCAAACACATACGTCATCGAAAATAAAATCCCAGAATAATAGTGACACGGTACATAAACACAAGTAGCACAACACAATGGATATAATTACTGATGGTGACGAGTAATGCAGGACATAAGATCAGAGCTCTTCGTCAGTATCCTCGCCATTCTTCTTTCTGCGCATGCGCTCCTTCTTCAGCTGTAGTGGAAACCAGTCAGCAAGCATGAATTTTAATGTTCGAACAGTGTCTAACCTTGCGATTCTCAGAGGACGTGAGCTTTTTGGTCTTCTTAGTGTCGATCTTGTTACCCATGGCATCGTATTGATCTTCCTCCTCCCCCTCCTTCTTATCAATGCGAGGACCAGATCCTTGTCCTTCAACCCAGTTGTGGCCAGACGCCTCGAGACGACCGTCCCGCATGGCCCAAACCCTGGGGGTTTGGTCAGAAAATACCGTCCAGCTGTGCATAATGTACTTACTCAGTGCAAATTGACTCAGAGAAGTCCCTGTTGTGTGTGATGATGAGCACACCACCCTCAAAGACCTTCAACGCTTCAATCAGAGCAGCCAGTGATTCACGGTCAAGGTAGTCTGCACGTGATATCAGCTGAACATTTGTTTTTACTCCGAAACAAATGGACATACTGGTAGGTTCATCCAAACAGATGACATGCGGACGGCGCCAGGTCGCCGCACCGAGGACGATCTTGACCTTCTGTCCACCAGATAGACCACGCATGGTGTTGTGGGACACGAATTCAGCTTCGAGACCAAAGTCGGCGAAATGCTTTTCAATTTCACGACGAACGAGAGGACGAAGCAGACCAAGACGCTGAGCCTCACGCGTATCGACCTCCAATACTTTCTGTTTGAGACATTTAGAAATCTCGTCAGATAACAAATAAAGGAGAACCAACCTTCTCAAAGCCCCGCTTGACGAGCTCATCACGAGGGATCCACAAGTTCTCGGAAGAACTGAGATTCTTGAAGGAAACCTCATACTCGTACGACTGCTTCAATTTCTTGCGAGCAACGATCTCTTCGATAACTCTCTTTTGACCCTCATGAACGTAAACAGCACCATCCTTCATCTTTTGTGCCTCGGCTTCGGTGATTTGACGAGCAGCCTTACCCATTTCTTCCAAATCCTCGCCCGTCTGGTAACGCCAGAGCATATATTCCAGAGCCGTCTTATCGAGGTGGTGGTCGATGTGGTGGAAGGCGTGTTGGGCAACATAACCGATCACCAAGTTCGGATGCTTCCAAATTTCACCACCTTTATTAGGCTCCATCTCTCCGATGAGGAGTTTGACCAACGTCGACTTTCCAGAGCCATTTGGACCAAGAATGGCGACACGGGAAGAGAGGGAAACTTGGAGGGTGATGTCGTACAGTTGCTGAACAGGTTGAGAGGGATATTGGAAGCCGACTTTGCGCATTTTGAGCAAGCTCTTCTCCTTAGTCTTGACACCCTCGAGGAGTGGAGGGTCAGGAAGCTTGAACTTGTAGTCCTCAGCAGCTTGAAGAGAGTAGTACGACTTGGCCTCCGGCACTTGCTTTACAAAGGCCTCAAGATTACCGCGATATCTCCGAACCTTAAAGCGGTTGAGGTGAAGGACATCAGTGATGGTGTTGTTTAGGAAACCAGAGTCATGAGACACGATGACTATTGCCGAATTAGTAAATATATCGTTTCAGATAGGGAAAACATACTTGATGTGCACTGTTTCAACGAGACAAGATAGTTCTCGAGCCAAGCGACGTTTACCACATCCAAGTGGTTAGTGGGCTCATCGAGGAGGAGAATATCCGCTCTGAACAACATTGCTCTGGCAAGAGCGAGCTTCATCTTCCAACCTCCGGACAAGCTACCGATTGCTTGCTTCTGGCGCTCATCGCTGAAACCGACGGAGGCGAGAGTGTCAATGACCTCTGCTTCGGTGGCAAGAATACGTGTGTCGGACAGGATGAATTGCAAGACAGAGGTGTCCGCTTCGCTACCGTCGATATCGTGTTCGACGTAGAAGGTACGAACCTCGTCGGGGGAAGGGAAACCCTCCACTTGACCATTGGTAATGGCCCGCATAAGGGTAGACTTCCCGGTACCGTTCTTTCCACAGAGACCGTAACGATGGCCACGTTTGAGGCGAAGAGTGGCGGTGTTGAGGAGGATTTTAGCACCGTAGGCGAGGGAGAACTGACAGTTGCACAAGTCTTCGCCTTCCTCCTCGTCTTCGGGAACATTGTCATCATCATCGCTCGAAGAAGCCGAACGAACGACCCACTCCCCGGTGACAGAAACGGGGTCAGGAGATGGAGCAACGAAGGACAAGTAGGGAGCAAGGGATGCCCATTCCGAAATATCGAAGTTCTTGGAGTTCACCAAGTTTGCAGCGAGCTGCGACACATAGACAACAGAAACGTTGGTGGATTCAGGAGCGCTCGCGTTCAACTTCTTATAGACAGCGGAAAGCGATGAGGTTAGTTGGGAAGGCTCGGCGATCTTCAAAGGAGGAAGATCGGTTCCATCGCCCTCAGGGATCTGAGCGACTTGACGAAGAGTGGCGATTGCCTTGCCAACAATGCCACGTGCTTCAGGATCACCAATCGTCGTCTCGACCTTGATGAGGCCCGGAAGAAGTTTAGGCACGAAGGGGCGAACTGTGATTGGAGAGTCGACCAGTTTAGACATGTTATCCACAATGCTAAATACGGACACGATCAATATTGATGCGATCAGACATGCATACGAATGACTTACACCGCAACTTTGCGTTTTGTGGCAGTAAGCTTCTCGCTGAGGCCACGAGACAACAAAGGAACCATGAGAGAGAGAGTAGGGGAATCTACCTCGGAAACGAATGTGGTAGCCGAGAGGAGTTGGATAGTTTTGGGTACCTCTTCGACCGGATTAATCAGAGCCTGGATGAGAGCAGGAATAAAACGTTCAATGTCCTTGTTGGACACCAAAGCACAGGCCTTTTCAAGGGAATCGCGTGCAGCCTTTTTCACGTCAGCCTTAGTATCCCAGATTGCTTCGGAGAGAACAGGAACGATGTCAGGCATGAGGCGAGCGACCTGAACGGGAGCGCTAGCAACAAGCTGGTTCAAGACAACAAGGGAGCCCGTCTTGATTTGCCATTTTCCAGCCGTTTTGATCTGATTAAGGAGAGCAGGAAGTAGAAGAGCTGCAGCCCAGGGGTTCATCGTAGCAACGAACTCTCTGACAGCTTCTACCGCGGCATTGCGGACAGCGGGCATCTTGTCGGCGAACCCTTCAATAAGGGCATCGTAAAGGCCTGAGCTAATGAAAGTGGGCTCAAGGGCCTTTGTGGCACCAGCTTTGCCGAGCGTGGCAACAGCATCAGCTGCGCCTTCACGGGCTGCAGGCGATTTTTTGTCAGAAAGGGCCTTCAGAACGGCCTCGGCGAAACCGACAGCGGTAATAGCAGCGGGTCCATCATTTTGAACAGAAGAAGCAAGGGCTCTTGCAGCGGCCTCGCGGGTGGCCTTGTCAGCAACGAAGAGTGAGGCGACGTCGACTTGACCGCCGTCAACGCCCTTGAGCGAGGCAGGAGAAGGGATAGCGGGAGCGGAGGCAGTAACTGCGGGCATTTCTAAAATCTGAGGAAAATTAGAGCGAGAAGAGACGATCGTTGTCCATGGACATACCTATGAACTGCGTAGAAAGGTCTATGTTCTAAGCACAAGAACAATGAACGCTCTAATATGCTCTAAAATCTATATTGCCTAGGGGGGATCAGGAGACGAGCGACGACGAACCCAAGTGACCGACCTCTATGAGTAAAAACAAGAAAGAGAGCGGGGATGTGGAAGAACGCTCGGTCCTCTTGGGGGTAGATATAGGTGGTATCGCTTTCGGACTTCGAAAAAAAAAATAATAAAAACACCGGCAACCGGAGCGATCGGAACAGCCTCCTGGCTAGATGGCAGAGGGCTGTGGAGAGGGACGGGGAAGATCGAGACATTAGGTAAAACAGTCTGCTATCATTCTTCGAAACGAGGTAACGACATGAACATGTGCAATTACTCCTTCTCATCTAACTTGGCGAAGCTTAGGGGCGTAAAAGCCTGTAGGAAATGCATCAGCATGTGCCCCACACGTTGTCGATAGTGGGGTGAACGAGACGTACATATCCGGTACCCTCGTAATGCTTGCTGTTGGCCTCAACCCAGTGGAGTCGAAGTGCATGCAGAAATGCCGATAGCCCCTAGGTGAGTTCCTTGTCAGACTCTAATCGACGTACGTTTAACAAAATACGCACCTCCATGAGACACAAAACGAATACAGTCAAGCTGAACCACATCCCAACCATGAGTATAATTACGATAAAGCCGATGATCCCCCCCATTCCCAGAACACCCCCCAACGTCATGTCCCACAACACCTCGGAGAGTTGAGCATGAGCCAAGGAGAGTGCCCACAACCGCAGGTATGAAGCCGTGTGTGAGATGCAACCGAGACAAAATTCAATAGTATGGATGATCTGATGAATGACAATATCCCCAAAATCGTGCTGTTCCTGATAAAATTTATCGGCAACAAAGCGCAGAGATAAACGAGTCACTCACATGTTCTTCCATTTCCTCAACCACGGTCCTTCCATTACCCTCTTCCTCAATTTCAAGAACCTCATCCACGCTTTCACGAGGACCATCATGATGGCCAAGCCCCACGTACCCTTGACCCTGAATCTTCTGCATCTCCTTCCAGAGGAAGTATGGCTTCATGCATAACATCCAAGGAACGCAGACAAGGGCGAGTAAAAGTAGAACGACTTGTACGAATCCCTGTCCGGGATATAGTTGACTCGCTGGGTCAACCGAACCAGGAGATAAGAACATCGCGATCAGCATGTTTAACAGCGACGGGGGCTCCGTCGGTACCGTTGTCCAATCAATCATCCACTTGTATAGGATGCAAACAACAAGGTATCCAAAAATTGATTGAAGGAAGATCATTTGAGGAATGAAATTGGCGTAAATATCGAGAGGACGCTTGAACCTGATGTGATTAGGGAGCTGCAGACACAACGCGAATGTCATCTGGAATCACATCAATCGAGGCCGTATAACAGAACTGGCAAGCACGAACATGAATCACGCCGAGAATAATCGCCATCTTCATCTTGTACGAGTTTGTGAACACCAGGGCATTGTCCGCACCATGCCATCCCCAATCCAAGCCAAATGGATAAACGCGTCCATCCGAGACACCGTGGACAGTCCCATTGCCTTCTGGGAAGGACCATCCAGAGTCCCAAATGCGAAGGGATTTGGAGAATATGTCATTGTACATGAGGCCGGTGTAGACTGAAAACAGCCCCATCAAAAGAATGATGTATCGTCCGCTGGTGCATGTTAGTATATCCACTCCGCTCCGCAACACGCTGTGACTTACAAGAAGAACAGCGAAGTAATCTGATGCGAGCAGGTAAGTCAGACACGGATTTTGAAAGTTGTCACACACCTCTCCCAAACCCCCTTTAGCCCACTTCTTCTCATTTATGATCATGTATACAGCGGCAAATAATATGATCAAACCATGACCAATGTCACCAAACATCACGGCGAATAGGAAAGGGAAGGTGATAATGGCAAATAACCCGGGGTTCACTTCTTGGTAAGTCGCGATTCCATAGCTGTCCATGATACTTTGGAACCCTTCCGTGAATTTGTTCGTCCTGTTGAAAGTGGGTGGCGTTTTGTTGGTATGAAGTTCATGTAGGATCGGCACAACTCCAGTCCCAGATTCCTCCTAGAAAAAAAACGAATTAACTAGCGCACATATAATGACGTGTAAACGACATACCGTAGCATGCCCAAGGGCAATCTGTATCTTGGCAATATCTCTTGTTGGGCACCAACCCTCTGCTACCAACGTCTTCCTCCGTACATCATAGTTGAAGAGGTTCATCGTCTCATAGATCACTTTTTCTTTCCGAACGACATCTTGCCACCGCGCCAGATTCTCCCCGATCGTCACGAGCTCGGTGCGCCTATTAGCTTTGGTGTTGTACAGGATGGTCTGAAGGTCCTCCAGACGAGCTGTAACTTCACGAAGTGAGCCAGAACGCTTGTCGGCGTTAGCGTCAATGGGGTACAGAGTAGCACCCATCGATTCAGCAACCTTGCGAATCTTTGCAAGGAGTGTGTCACCATGTGCAAAGATAATGAATACGTTTTTGCGTGTCTCTGAACCGGTATCGGGGTCAACGAAGGGTTCCGCGATATCCGTGTGATTCATATAGAGGTTGCCCCTTAGCACACGCCAAAGCACCCGCTCAAATGTTGGAATGCGTGCTCTATCAATAGTTCCCGCGACGAACCTGACGGAGGGAGATGTCAACGAAAATATACATACGAAGAAAATGAACGCACTCTAGATCGAACTGAACCATCGATGAATACTGGTTTTCGCGGTCATCATGTTGAAGAAGAGGAGCTGAACTGTCGTCAAAGGAGGTCCTGATATCCGTCTGCTGCGTTTCTGCCTGGGTGACATGTGAGCACAGAGCAGCATATCATCCGACTGCCTTGCCTTTTCGAAGAAGCCTGCTGTCTCCCTCAAGACATGACGTGCCTCGATGAGCTCCTTGGTACGTTCACTGAGCAGCTTGTAACTTTCGTTCATCTGTGAAAGCCTAGTTTCGTGCTCAGCAAGTGTGACGTCGAGCTCATCGATGTTGTGGGCGGCGCTGGGTCCCACAGTAACAAGAGGTGCCGAGTCATAAAGAGGGCGAATTGGAACTACGTCCTTTTCCTTTTCAATCTGAGAATAGAAGAATCGGACACGACGGGCCATGTCCTCGAATCTCCTGATTTCACCGACGAAGGAACGCTGGAAAGGATTAACAGTCGGATTCAACTAGCAAAAAAGTTCGTGAAAACCGTCGAAGGAGTAATGGTATGATACGGACATCCTTGAACTGAACGTTTCCGAGTTCTCCAAGCTCAGCGACTGTGTCGTGAGCTACTTCGGTTGGTATATAGAGCTGTACCAAGCTCATCTCTTCCGAACCTGAATGGATTGGGTGAGTATCAAAAGAGACATTCAATATCGAAACATACGGAACAACGAAGGATATTCGTCTCCCATGATCGTATACCTGGGAGTGAATACAAATGCCAGCTAACTAAGTCTTAGCAACTGCGAGTGTCAAACTATTTGACTCTGTTTGGCAAGATTGGGTAATCGGAAAGCTGTTACACAGATCCAAGTAATCCTATATCTACAGTAAATTGAATGTCAAGAATGTCAATGCGACATTGAATGATCCTGGAGTGCGCGCTAATCGTGGATATGTGTAAGAATGAAATCAGGGAGATGAGAGAGGAGCATGGAAATAACCGCTAACAACCATTCGCGATGAAGCAAAGGATCGCCAGCAGTTCATCCCAAGAATCCTGGGTAGCACTTCCGAAGTGCATGGCACCTATGTCATGTTCTGGTCAAATCATTTCTTCGTCAAGTTCTTCTTGCACTTCTTCTGCAGTGGTGGATATATAGTCTTCCTCTAACTTCTGCTTTGCGATAGATGCGAAACCTTCTTCGGTCTCATCCGTAGGCTTTTGAGTCGTTTGGTCACCGGAAGGTTCGATGTATATGTCCATCTGATCCTCAGCTGCCTTCCGACAGTCACATAATCGTGCAAGGTTCATTTCGTGACTCGGGTCACCCAGGATCGCCCGTGCCCGTTCAGCAGCAAGGCCTTTCGATAGAGAAAGATTGTTTGCTGTAATGGGACCCACGACAACTAGCTCGTGAACAATGACTGAAATGCTGTCGTTTCGTCGGAGTTCTGCATTACTCTGACTTTTTCTAAGAAGAAAGAAAAGTTGATATTGTCAGCCGTTATCAACATATAGTTATGAGATACTTGCTGAAATGCAATCCTCTTGCACCCTTCTGTGGCAGCCCAGACCATCAATTCCGACACCGGATCTCTCGGAAGGGTGGTCGTTAGTACCTTCAACACGTCACACATCACCTCTTCAACAACCGAAGCAGTCTTCTCAAAGTCGTATGCACTGTCCACCAAGATCGCGCCTACAAGGCTCTCCAACACGTCACTTAGTGCCTTGGGAGGATCGTACTTCCACCCCTTCAGAATGGCATCCTCAGGAGATAGGGCCTCCAGAAGGGGGACGTGTCGGGTAATTGCAGTGCTGAGTTCGACATTATTGATGAGAAGATGTTTGTGTAGCCCAAGACGGTTGACTGCGACGGACGCGAGGGTAGGTCCACAGACCGCACGGGAGCGAGCGGCAGATAGTTGACCGGATGTAGCATCTGAAAACTTTCGGAAAAGATGACGCATAATGACAAGGTCGATTACAGCTGAAGCCCAGGTAAGCGTCAGGGCGGGCTGCTCCGGCGAGTTCAACCTTACCATCTCCAAGAAATTCCAAACGTTGATACGATGATCCCGCCGAAGTAGTAAAGGATGGATGAGTGACCGCCTCAACAAGCAACTCACCACGATGGAATTCGTATCCCATCGAAGCTTGCAGGTCCGCAAAGATTGGAGGTATCAGGGACGGCTCCGGGGGTCGAGAGTAGCGGAGTGACCACGGGAGAGAACCCCCCATTGATAGCCTCAGCGCCTCACCAGCTCGTAAAGACATGTCTATGCCCCCCGTCAGAAAGGCCGCTCCAAGTGTCGCCTCCATGCAATCCTGCAAGCTTCGACGCGGATACTCTCTGCACACCGTGTGCTTTGCCTGCATTAAGCAATCTACTACATCCGACTCCTCAGGTATAGTATACCTCCACGCATGCAAACTTTGAGCTTCGGATGTGAGAAATCGCTCGAGGCCAATCTCTCTGGCACGTGCGAGTAAAGTGCGATTCGATATGCTGCCCTGACGTAATTGAGAAAGCTGTCCTTCGTGTCGATGGGGAAATTTATTCATGATGTGGACCGTGCACGTGAGTTTGAGTACAGAGTCTCCCAATGTCTCCAAACGTTGGTTGTTCCAAGCCGCATTTGTGGTAGGGAGAGTAGATGCTTCGATAAGAAGGTCATCTTGGATTGGAGGTAATCCTAGCTGAAGACGTTCTTCCCTCGCCCGATAAACATCGGTTGCTCGTCTACAAACGCGGGGAAGGAATAGGAAAGCCCGGTAGACCGAGCGGGAAAAATGGACAGCTCTGCACCCACCAAGCGGCATGATTGACCCAGCGGGAGCAGTATGGCGTTTATATATGTCAACATTTTGGCGTTTGGACGCCGGACGATAGAGTCCGGAGGGAGCGCGAGGAAGACTATGAACCTCGATAAGCGGGCAATCAGTGGGAATGTAGGCTTCACGGCTTTTCCTAGTCCACTTGTGCACGAAATAGTCTTGGTAGGTCGCGAAAGGTGCCTCGCGCGACCCCGGGGAAGGTGTGGATAAGGCGGTGAGGTCATATCTTATGTTGTGCAGAACCTGAGCGCGGCCATAGAGATTACAATTCATAATCATCTTTGTATCAAAGTCTTTCTCCGTAATATCTGACCAATCATATGTGCCAAATGGCTCATCAACGACGCGTTTCACCGCCTCGAAGTCGATGCAATTATGCTCTGTGAGGGGGACGAGGTAGCATGTAATAGGGAGCAGGATTGGACGTCCGGTGATACAAAACCAGATGCCCTTCTTGGTGTATTCTTCGAGATTGCGGAGGGTTTCTCGTTCATCCTCGAGATGAAACACAAGTTCATCCGTACAGCGCATAGATACGGTGCACCCTTCGCTGACGAGTTCAAATGCCGGTAACTCAGTTCCGGTAACGAGCCCGGCAGAATCTTCTCCATCGATTGAGATGACGTGCATTCGTAGTCTCGGGCCCAGTGTCCACGGATCTTGCACAAGAACGTCCATGATGTCGGGTACATCAGAGACATCAAGAAGCTTGCGACCATCGGCATCATAATCACTTTTTCCTTTGGAGCCCGTCGAGGGAAGTAGGTAATCATCGAAGACGTCGAGTTTGTGGAGGGCTTTCACAGCCATGAATGCAACAGCCCGTTTTGCTTCGCGCTTCGAGTTTCGCATAGGCCCTCGGTATATGAGGCGATCGACGGGAAGAGGAAGGCTCGACGGGAGTTCTAAAACAGAGGCATAGTCGCCGCTATACTTGGGCGTCGGGGGAGGGGTGTAGACGTCATGTGGGATTAGTGAACACAGATAGTTGATCAGCCCGATGGCGGAGCCGTAAGTGAGCACCGCCCCAGTAGATGGAACAATATATCGTTCGCGCGCCGCAAGATCTTCTGGATCATCCTCTTCCAACTCGCCCTCTTCGGAGTCTGATGGTGATTCAGGGGAAGCGGGGCGAGTGGGATTCTCTCGGCTTTGGTAGACCTTCTTTAGCTCTGGTTCTATTTCTTGGAAAGTCTTGTAACGATCAACATGTGTCGCATGACCAACTTGTGCCATAATAACAAAAGTGGACGTTTTCGTTCGAGCCCGCCCTCTGGATTGAACATATCCAACCATGTGATGGAGCGGATCGAAGCGTATAACAAGGTCGCAGGCCTACCAAATTGCATTAAAGCTCCTCCAAAAGGAAAGATGGGCGACACATACAGGGAAGTCTAAACCTTCTTCGGCGACAGACGTGGCAACCACTACGCGAGTCAATGATGAGGTATGAAGTGCGGAGAAGAAACATACGCAAATTCAGACCACCCTCCTCATACGATTTTCGGAAAGACCTAACGGTATCTTGTTGCCTTGCTAGCCCCATTCCCTTCACATTTACCCCGGAAGTTGCACTCCCATTGGTGCTTCCTTTACTCCGTGTACCGTGTCCACCACCGTGGCCGACAAGCTCTGCGCACCGAATGAGGCCTCTCAATTCAGGGATCTTGGAGAGTACTTTGGCAAGGCAGGCAGCAACCTGACGCTGCTCTACGAAAACAATGCCGTGAAATGTTGGGGTGTGATGTTCAATAAGGACCTCAGTAAGAGCCTTAACTTTGGGAGTACACCAAGCAAGAGGGACAGTGATAGGCACGGCGGGTGGGGAGGAGGAGGGGTCGTCAAAAAATAGTTTGAAATCGGAAAGTATGGAGTCAATCTGCTCAAGAGCAGCTGGGATTGACGGTGTGGTTTGGTGGGTGGTAAAGTCATCGATGTCCATAGCATCCGGTAGGCCAAAGGAATTGACAATGTGATCATCCGTAGTATCATATTCTAGAAGAAGTTGATTAACTCGCGCACGAATCTCGTGATATATAAAGAGGTCTGCGGAGTAGGGGCCGAGGCTGTTCCGAGTGACATGGTACTTCATGTTTAATTTGTCCCATGCTATGTCAACGTCGTCGGACTGGAAGAGGGACAGTGTGTCCCAAAGACTTGGATTTAGGTAGAGATAGTTACAAGGGGGAGGGGAATATTCCTTAATCATCTGTGTCAAGCACGTCAAAATTCCAGACCTAGGCTGATAAAAAGGTGACGTACTTCTACGGGTCGCGGCGAATTTTCAAGCAGTTCGGAAACATGCTCACGCACGGCAATGACTGTGGCATCCAGATTTTTCTCCAAAGTTAACAGAGACCCTTCCGCATCCTTTGGATTCCAGATAGGTGATGCTGTCATGCCAAATACCTTTGGGCGCTCAGCGGGATGGACTTGAAAATACTCGCGCATTATGCCATTGTAAGCATGGTTCTTGCGCGTATGGTGACACTCGTCGAAGATGATCAGCGAGACCTAGGTGGAAACTCAGCAGACTCTCGATAGGAGTTACAAAGGACTGCGTACTTTGTCGATGCTCCAGTGCGAGTGTGTGAGGATGTTGAGGAATATCTGGGCTACGGATAATCGTTGAAAAAGAATGCCTGGTCACTAGGCACCGATATGACCTCACCTGTCATCACGACTACGTCCGCTTTCTCGAATGAACTCTTCCAGTTTGCCCTATCTGAAAGCTCCAGATCGAGGCTGCCATGAAACTTGCGAACACGCAGTGGTGTCTGAGAAGTGATGAACTCTGCTTGCTGTTCGACGAGGGCGACCTTTGGAACGAGAAACACGACGACCTTGTTGATGGCTCTCGGTTGGAGAACGACCCATTTGATGAGGAGGATACTGATGAAGGTTTTTCCACTGCCGGTATCGAGTGCAGCGATGATGTTGTGCTCCTGGGCGCGGCAGAATATCTCTTCCTGGTACTTGCGCGGAAGAATTGATTCATTGACGGTGACTGTATGACCCTGGGTGGTCGTTGCGGTTGTTGCTCCGACGGTGGACACTGTCATCAAGCAAGCGATGAATCTGAATCTCCTGCGCTGTGATCAGTGGACGGAGATATCAGTGCATCTCTGAGCTGGTTGGCAGGAGAGCTTCAAGTCCGCGCAGCTTGAAGTTGAATACAGCCTTCCTAATACAGCCACACATATATAAATCCCTGATTCTCTGTGGGCGCGCAGCATGGCGAACCAAGACACGGAATTGTGAGCATAAACTGGGCGCTCCCGTTCGCTTACTCATTCCCCTTAGCAACGACGCCCTTCGCAAGTATGGCATCCTACCACCACGAGAACCTTCCCCGCACACCCCATCGCCCCCTGCCTCCCCGACGCTCGACGAAGCCCTTGCAGATCTCACTGCGGACGAGCTACGTGAGCTCGGAGAGGATGCCGCCGAGGACGACCTGCAGCGAACAGTAGGCGCATTCCATCGCCAACGACTCGCCGAGGAGCGCAAGGCAATAAAACGTGCGCGCTTTGGGAGGGTGTATCCCATCGGCAGAGATGATTATACGAGGGAGGTCACGGAGGCGAGCAAAATTAATGAAGAGGACGATGAAGACGAGAATGGCACAGGGGTCGTTTGTTTCCTTTACAAAGACGGGTGGGCAATCCTCCCAAGCTCATCTCACTCACATTCAGCTGTCCCGCAGCATTCTACGAAGCGATCGTGCACGTAACCACGTCAGGGAATTGGCTGCACGACACCCGCGAACAAAGTTCGTCTCTATCGTCGGCGATAAATGCATAGCAGAACTACCCGATAGCCGTATACCAATGCTCATCCTTTATCGGAAAGGAGAAATTAGAAATCAGCTCGTGTCTTGGGGTGCTGACCGTGAAAGGAGTCTCGAAGGTGTGTCTTTTTTTTTTCAATACCGCTGTCGTCATTCACTCCCGAGAAGAACTCGAAGCAATCTTAATGCTGTGTGGGGTTATTGATCCTCCTGACCAACCTGTCCGGCGTGGAGAGCGCGATCAGGATCGGAGCGATAGTTCCGATGAAGACGACGACGACCCGTCTTCTCGTATGAGATCAGCAGCGACTAGGACCAATGCGCAAACTCCAAAGAACATCCGCAGGTCATCAAGAAAGGACGATCCAGATTCCGACTTCGAATTTGATATGTAGATTTAATCGTAGTTTATGGATACTGTTTATGCATTGCGATATTTATTTCGAGCTGTAGAACAATGTCTAGTAGACTACTCTGCATTGAAGGGGGGCAGGATCTGTTGCCTTCCCTTGACCGGCCAGACCTCAGTCATAGTCTTGGCCTCCCATATCCTTCCGCCTCGTGCAACAAATCTAACATCCTTTGTACGACTGATGTCACCCTCAATCAAATCGAAGCCCCCAGGGAAAACAACCAAGTCAGCAAGTTTGCCCGCGGACACGGTGCCGAGGGATGCCTCGAGACCAAACGTCCTTGCTGCGTCAGAAGTCGCGGCACGAATAACCTAAACGATAGCAATATTATTAAAATGAGCACGGCAGTGTGGAAAAAAGAAAAGACCTCGAAGTTGGTCAGCCCTCCAGCCTTTGCAAATGCCATTTCTTGATGATACATCAGGCCAAGCGGGGGTTCCCCATGGGCGCCAATGTGAGCAGACAGTCCACGATGAACCATCTTGGCTACCGACGAAGAGACGTTAAAGAGCGCCATCGCTAACACGAACGTATTAGCTCTGGTATTTAAAATATTAGAGAAGGACAAACAATTTGCAGGTCGGCTCGTGGACTCCGACAGGCCTTCTAGGATGTCATGCCTCGTGAAGGTTCTGAGTCTGCATTACATGTTTACAGTCAGATGCAGTCCAACACCAGTCGCAGTACGTACTTTGGATCATTGGGAATATCCACAGCGGCCCAGAGGAGCTGTTCTCCCATCGGTCCTCCATAGTCAACTATGTGCGTAGGCGTCGACCCAGTTCCACTCAGCGAATACAATGTAAGAATATCATCGTAGAGAACCGACACTGGAATATTATGCTCGACGGTCGTCATTCCTAAATGGGACACGTCACAAATGCTGTCTCACAACTCAAGCGTCCACTCACCGTCTACAATGTATGTCAGGTCCCAATCGAAATTCATTCCCTGAACAAGCGGGTATGTCAGCCACACTGCAATTGAGTCATGAGATGGCTACTCACACCCTCGGGTACGCAGGCCATGTTCATCTTCCGAGCTTGTAGCAACAAGCGTTGGCGCGATGCCCTCGCTGGCAAGTTGTAGTTCTTGTATGACCAGCTCGCTGGCCCACCTTCGGCCTTGATGCGAGTGAGAGCTTCTTTTGCCTCTTGCACTGTTGCAATATCAAGATGGTAAGAGTAATCGGAAGCGCCATAGATAATCTGGCCAGTGTGGAAAATCCTAGGTCCAACCATGAGACCACTCTCGACGCGAGCACGTTCAACAAAACCAAGCGAGTTATGCAAGCTTGGGCTGAATGACAGGAGTTAGAACGGCAATACAGACGCCTTCTACTGTCCAACGCACTTGTGCATCGTGGTGACTCCATACGCAAGGAAGGTTTCCATCTCCCAAGAAGTAACGGGGTATTTGACCTCCGCACCATTCCAATGAGCGTGGGCGTCAATGAAACCAGGGATGATATATCCTGGTAAAGTTATGTGTGAGACCCACAATCATATTGGATTCCGCCCTCCCACGACTCACCACCATCAGTCTGAAAGATCAGAGCGCCGTCTGGGACAGACACTTCGCCATCCTTGCCCAATGCATTGATGAGACCGTCCCGGAGGACAACTGTCCCACCACTGATGAGGTCCCTGTGAATGTCACCATGTTCCATGGTGAGGATCGTAGCATTCACAAATGCAACAGTATCGATACCGGAAAATGTACGAGCTTCACGATGAAGTCTCGTAACCTCCGATTCGTATCGCACGTCCACCTCAGTAACGTCCAACAAACGAGTTACGCAGTCAATCCCGAATGTTTGGGTGTCCGTTTTAATCGCATGCGAGCACTGTGAAAGCCGAGAAATAGGCAAAGTGTGCAGAAAAGGACCTGATTGCGTATATTAGAATCGTCGCCAAACAGTCCACTCTAAACCTACCGAGGAACCACCCGACGACATTTCCATCGCCGCTCACAGTCAGATCATGTCCACCATCCAAGCTGAGCCTAGCCAACCCCGCCGGTGCTTTGCCGGGCTTACTCCACAGGTCCGTCGAAGATGTTACTTCAGGGGCATAGTAAACTTGCTGGAAATTCACGAATGCCGCTCCATGAGTTGTGCTAGAAAACACCAACTCGTCTGTGGCATGCCCACCGGCAAGGGTTTCTTCTGCATAACGCCCCCATTCATCCGCACCGCTAGCGAGATCCACAGCAAAAACTCGATCAGATTGATGGACAAGAAGTTTTCCAGGGGAAATGAAACTAAGTTTTAGTGCACTGTCAGAGGGATTGATGGTAGTGCGTATTTTTCGAACATTCTTCACGGGGATCAGATGGGATGGCGTAATTTCCGTGGGCAGTGCGAGTTCGCCAATCCAAAGGCCGGGTTGGGCGGTGGCGACCACATCGCCAGTGAGGAGGTCGCCACCTGTCTTGACGAATGCGATTGTGCGAACCGCACCTTCTCCGCCCGAAACTACGGGACTGAAGTACCGTCCCATTGGAAGGCCAGTCAACTCGTACACATTGCCAGTACTCAGTTCGGCGATCTCGAAAGAGGAGAAAAATGTATCAGACCATCGTCCATGAATGACCAGATCGGTAGCACCGCCAACGAAAGAGGGAGAGTAATATGCTGCTCTCGCATGCGCAACAGGTACACGCTGTGCTGCAGATGTCGATCCCACCACCTGAACGTATGTGGTACCAGCTGCTTGAAACACCGCACGTGTCCCGGTCTCGTCGAGTGCGAGTTGGATGAATGCATGAAGACGCTGTTCGCCTTCTTCGAGATCTCTGACGTCTGTAGTTGCTGTCAGAGTCTCCGCGAGTTTGATCTCGATATGAGCATGAAAACCAATAGGTTGCGGTGTGCCCCCCAATATGCGTTCGCCATTCTCGTTCAAGGCGAGTGGAATGTGGTAAATTTGGCCAGCAGCCCAGATAAGGATAGCCTCGTCAGAAGAAGCAAATGCGAAAGACGGGTAAGTGCCCATTGGAGCATAAATCGTGGAAAGATCATATGTTAGCCCGTGCCAGATATTGCGGAGCGTGCCGGTTTTCAAATCCCTGCGGTAGGAATGAGACAGGGTTCCAAGACGGAAAACAAGACATACTTGAGCACAAGGGCTTCCTTATCGCGAACGCGACGAATAAAAGCGAGGGTACGACCATCACGAGACAACGTAGGTCTGCTCGCGCCTCCAGGGAAACTATCGACAAGAACTTGTTCTTCCCCAGTAGTCAAGTTTCGCGAGAAAATTGAATAGATACCCTTGTGAACATCTACCGCAACAAACACTTAATGAAAAGAGATAGTGGGTTATAAAGTGAGAAGTGGCACCTTTGGAATACTGGAAAGAACCTTCAACATCCTTGACGTTTCCTGAATATACTAGTGAATCATCACCTAACCAGGAAAACTGCTCATGGCCGATCTGCTGTTCGATGTAGTCGGCCTTGGTCCATCCGAAAGGCAACGTTTTGGAAACGAGACGTCTCCCCGAGTTTGCTTCCACTCTGTGCTGCTTAGAATCGCGGAGGGTTGGAACATCATATTCCCATCCTTCACCCGCGCCTAAGGAACGCTGGGAGAAGTACCATTTCGTAGCAACAATTTTGGTTCCAGAAGGATGCCAACGTGCGTCGGAGACCCAATTGTACGTTTCATTAGTGATGCGGACAGCTGTACGTCGCGAAGGTGAGATTCGTCCACATCAAAATATCCAAGTACAAACCTGATAATCTGCCTTCCCCCGAGAGTCGCCTTAATTTCCGTTCGTCTGTCTCTCTAACGCCTTGCGCAAGCAAACTAGCATCATGCTCTCTTTGGGCGACGGCCTCCGCGGTCATTGCGGAGGGTGAGCGAACATTCATTTCGGAGCAACCACCAGAAGCCCATGGTATAACCCAGATATTGTCCACCCCAAGCTCTGCATCACTTCTAAAGGCTAGGCGATCACCTGTGGGAGAGAAACTAGGGTCTGCGTCGTGTGGAACTCCTGTGAGCACAGGGATGGCCTTGGTTTTAATGCCACCCTTCATGTTTGCCTCGGAATAAGCGTGGGCAGGAAGACAGTAGATGTCGCCAGCCATATCGAATGCAATGTCACCTGAGATTGGGTGGACATCGAGACGAAGCCAGGTACCTTCCTCAACGTCATAGGTAAGGGTACGCGGGTAAGGGTAGTCGGTGGAGATGTCCCATGGGTCTTGGGATCGCAAAGGAAAGACGTCGTCCTCGAATTCCGAAGCGGGATCATCGTGATCGACGCTGAAGTGGTATCTTCCATTTGAAGATGGTATACGCGGGACTGTAAGCACGAAGTTGCGAGACAGCAAGTACGCGAGGCCGATGATCAGAATGGAGTATTTGATCGCCGTGAACAAAGACAAGGCAAGTCGACCACGTCGAGGATGACGTTGGGTGGCCAAAGGCAGCCTGCCCTTTTCCAAGGGAGCAACGAGAGACATGCTGACCAGGATCTGAACGCACTCACCAAGGTCAAATTTGAACTTTCCCACTTAACGTAATAATAGCTTCTGAGCAGATCGACCATGTGAAGATACTGACATGTAGAAAACAAGAAATAGTTACAAGTCGAAACATTTACAAAGCCCCTAGTCTTCAGTATGTTCGCCACCAGAGGACAGTTTATCCTCGCCTTCTTTTGCTTCACTGTGTTCGGGGGAAAGTTCTTCCGGGTGCTTGGATTCTCCACCATGCACTTCCTCACCGACATGCTCTCCCGCGCCTTCGTCATGATGTCCCTCCTCGTGTTCTTCTTTCGAATCCTTGCTACCGATGACTGTGGCGTTGATCCTACACCAACTCGTCGACACTCAAACCATGATAGCAAGAGAACACGCACGTCAACGTAACATGGACTTTCTCTGCTTCCGTTTCTCCTTCAACCCCGGGCAATTCTACTACCATGCGTTTGTGCCCCTTCCACCCAAAGCTCCCCGTCGAAAAGGTGGTCGGAGCGAGTGTTGTACTTGCCAGAAAACCAGGATCTGCTGAAACGGATTCCTGAGTAGAGGTGGTCGTAGTGATACTCGCATGGAGTGGCACAGCGCGAGATTTGAATGCAGATTGGGCCAGAGAAGTCTGCGTGACAAATAATTTAGTTGGTCTCGGAAAAGATGTGGCAAGATGGATACGCGCCTTGAGTCGCGCCGTGCCCTTGGCTGCTTTGCCGGCAGTCTTGCTGCCCTCTGTCTTAGCCACCTTTGAGCTGCGAGTTTCGCGCCTCCCGGTATCCTCTGCAGCGGTTCGCTTCTTACCTGAAAACCGTCTCGTAAGTGATGTTATTTGAATAGGGGCATCTGTCCGCACCAGCCATGTCTGATGGGTAGTTACGTTAGCTTACGCGTGTACCACGAGGGGGCGAGTAGAACACAGGCTGATATGTTTCGTGGTGGATACGAGCGGTGGGACGTGTCAAAGCGAGAGCGTACTCATAAACATCCAACACTCGTGTGCGATCCCTAACCAGATAGCGTGACATCACACACCATGTAACACCTCATCTTGTCACCGCGAAGAATTGAACGATAGCATGAGTTAATCAAAAACACGGTATGGTAAAACTATTTGAGCGCGGGCTACCTAGCGACAAGCCAATGTAGCACTATCCAGAGTAACTTATGATCTTGAAAATCGTGAGCGGATGCAGTACTCATTAATCATGCAACTGACCTCCAAATAACAGTAGACGCATGTCCATCGGATCTAGAAATGAAGGGTGACTTCACGGGCGCTGAACTCGGATCCCGTCCACCCTGGCCCTCGCGGCTGACACCAAACCCATTCCCCATATCCACCCTCCCCCTCGCCTCGCCGAGGCGTACCCTTGCTCGACGGGGCTCCGAAGAGCCAACCAAACCGTCAGATGTCCTCGCTATCGCTATAGAACTCGTCTTCTTCGTCATCCACGCTCGCGAGGTTGGTCATGTCGACCTTGTATCTAAGCAAACCTCCAATTCCACCGAAGCCTTTGACGAACTGGGCGCCTTCCTGAGATCGGTTGGTCACGAACTCAAGATTGGTACCAAAATCCTTATATTTTTCGGCAAACCATTCGAGCAGAGACTGTGGTTCGGCTGCTTGTTCCATTTCCAGACCAGTCGACTTGTCAGTAAATTTCTCACGATTCTTTTCTTGGCCGTTGGCATGAACGATGACCTCCTCTAGAGCAGTGTTAGGGATCACTCCGGATGATTATTATTTGGTCTCACCTCCAGCGGCATTTCTCAGGACATAGCGTGTCATGTCGAGGTTCTCCCACACGATGAGCGTCTCAACAGCACCGAGCTCGAGGGCACGGAGCGTATCCTCGATACCGAAGCAGTACTTGTTCGTGTCCTGGCTGATTTCGTCAAAGTATTTCTGAATGAGCTTCTTTTCCTGTACAAACTTGACATTCGAGAGAGACTCGGCGGCAAGCTCGATTGCCTTTTAATTACGTAAGTGATTTATGGGAGACCACCTTTTTTTAGAATTATTCACCTGGTTGAAACCATTCTCACCGCCGTAGCTGACATCGACAACCTTGATCACCTTGGCCACCAATCTTGGGTCGAACATGTCGCTCTGACTCAGTTCTGTCTTGAAGTCTGCACTACCAGCCAACACAAGACCGCTGACATTGACTTTGTCGTTGGTAATAAAGTGTTGAACCGCGAGTTCCGCGACCTTGCGAACATAGTTGTGTCGTTTCTCGTCCCGCAGACGGGAGAAACGAAGGGCAGACTGACCACCACGGCCGTGCTTCTTCGGTAGATCGACAGTAAACTTGTGAATAACCTCACGCGTATTGCCGGCGAGAGTGCCAAAGAGTGTTCCATTTCCATCCATCACAATGAATCCGAAACGAGAATCAGATTCAAGAAGCTCCGACAGGGCTTCAGTGTGGAATTTATTGTCACAAAGATAAAGAGACCTGAGCAAATAAAGCAAGAATAGATGAGCATGCAAACCAAGAAGGTATAGAAAGGGACACACGTGTTGATTGGTTTATGGGGTTCGAAGTCGAAGGAAACCTTCTTCTCCTTGCCCTCATCGGTAAGAACTGTGCCTACGAAAAGAACTAAACCGTTGGGGGGTACGCGGTTGTAAAGCTTGAGACGTTGCTGGGTGCTAGTGATGGCAGCGAGTACGGATTGCCGGTTCACGCGGGATTTTATGTTGGAGGCCGTTCCATACTCTTGTGTAAGCATGGCAGATGCACGGGATATCTGGTCCTATATTCACGGTTATTGATATAGTCAGGAGAACGTAAAGGATAAGGTTGATCGAGGCACCTTTGGCGGGATGATCAAACTGATCATGGACGTCCCAGCACTAGAGAAATGCGCACACGATCAACGGTGCAACGATAAAGACGGCGATTCGATGGCACATACCCTCTTGCCGAATCTAAGCTCTTGATGAGTTTCTTGACCTTCCACATCTGAATGTTTTGTTCTGCGATATCTTGGCTCATGTTGGGCGCGCGTTACTCAAACCGACTGCCTTTTTGTGGAGGATTTATCTCTTGACTCAGAAAGGTAGAAAAGGATAGGGAAAGAAAATATTGAAAAGAAAAGGCTCGTATGCTGTCTCGACGTCGTGTACTCTTCCGAATTCCGCCTTTTAGCCCCACTTGAGGGCGGGTCGGCAAAAGATCACGTGGTCAGGTATATGTCGCCATACAAAATGTTCGTTCTTTCAATGGGCAACAAGCGGAAGAACGAGGGCCAGAGCGAAGGGCTCGACCGCGAGAAGAAGGCAAAGAGGAGCGCGAGTGTTGCGAAAAGCCCGGATGACAAAAAGACTCCTCAAGTGACGCCGCGTGCCCCTGACGCGTCCGCAGGACTACCCCACCCACAGTCAAATCCAGGTCGTGGTCCACGTATTCGAAAGCTTGTGCCCCCACGTCCTTTCCCTACCGTTTCCCCAGCATCATCTGCCACAGGTCCACGCTCTGCTCATCGCGAGGGCAAGAACAACATCTGTATCACCCGTAAGACCAAATTAGCTGCCTACCTCAATCGTTGCAAAGCCCTTCTTGTCGATGACGGTTTCAAAGAGCTCAGACTCAGCGCAATGGGTGCAGCCATCCCGCATCTTGCACTCTTAGCGGTGTCTCTTCCCTCATTCTTACCATGGGCAGAGGATGAAATACATGTGGACGTGTTTACCGGATCTCTCGAGGTGCACGATGAAGTTTTGTTCGAGAGCGGGAGTGAGGCAGAGGATGGTCCCCAAAAGGAATTCAGGACAAGAGTCAAGTCAACTTTGAATGTCGTCATTCGCGTTGGTCAAGACGAACCGTCACCTGTCGAAAGGAAGGCTAACGGAGGAATCGGAGACGTACAACAAGGGGGCGTGCCAGAACAGATCGTGCTTCAGGAGTTGGAACAGGATGGTATGGAAACTTCCTAAACTTTTCATTCGATTCAAGTAGCGTTCAAACTCGGCGATATTTGTGCTGTTTCTCAACGTATGTCCAATCAAGGTCTCTGTCCATCAGTCATGCATGCCCACTTCGTCTGCGTATTCTGTTCAGGTAAGCAGCCCACCGATTCCACCGGAGAAGTCCTTTTATCGCCCACAGCGGCTTATCCGTGGGGGGAGGCGTCCTCTGATTTGGGGTTTTCTTGCCATTTCCAGAGCCACATGCTATCGGTTTTCCGAGGAACTCGATGACCATAGCACATACCCACTTCGAGGATCAATCAGGTGTGCTAGTTACTCCTCGTCATCTTCAGCCGCAAAGAATCCCGTGCGATACTCAAGTAATCGATTGATCGAGATACATGAAACAAACGAGGGTTATTGACTCCGCTCCTTCGAGGTATGTAACGATAAGCCGTGGGTGTCACCATATCATGCTGGCAAGACGAGCTCCTTTACGCTGTTACGCAACCAGCACCCATGAAGAAGCGGAGGCACGCACAGGATGCTGTTACTATCATTTTGGCGTGAGGATCAGGGAACCCCCTCGAATAATGAATCACCCTGACGGAATTGGACGAATAACCGCGGAGAAACAATTGCACCCTTGCTCTTATGTACGCATCGCGGTAGCCGCTTTTGCCAAGGGAACGTGGAGCCAAGGACACACACACGGTTCGCTTTTGGTAGTATACCCTACATAGTGCGCTGCATTGCGGGGAGCCACTTTGGCCGCAATATGCGATTCAAAGATTTGTCTGATTGAATCGGGTGAATCATCGTTCTTTAAGCAACCCCCGATACTTGACCTTCATCAAGCCAGACGGTGACCTGTCCCTCCAGTCGGACCACGACCTGCAGGTGGCGTTAAACTCGACGCTGTTATCGTCTGAACCAGTTTTGGATGATACCTGTGCCTAGCTTACATGTCCGTGCGGATCTCTCCACCATGCGACAATTAGCGCTCCATCATCCCTGGCATACACGCTCAGAAATCTGTTAATCGCGACTCACGGCCTAGACTTGACCGTTAGTATCATTGCCGTGCGTCCCTGGTATCGACATCTGATCCGATCGATCTCCATCCATTGTATCTTGTCGTGTGCAAGTTACACGTTTCCACCACCTGGCGGCTGAGTGACGCACATTGCTGACTACCACCTTCTTGGCCCACATTTTCTAAACAGGCAAGGATGACGAGGTGACGTAGGTCCCGTACTCACAGGTCCTTGACGAATATAGCCAAAGTAGGGTATTTCGAATACCAGTTCCGCCGTGCCCATGATCATGCGACTGGCAGAATCATCGAATTTCAAGGTGCTTGAGGGCTCCAATTTCCAATCACCTCGTATATGGGCGTCGAAAGGCATTAAAATCCAGAATGGTACGGGACAGTCCCGTTGACAACCCCAAGGTTCCTTTTTGTCAGCGGTCCTACCAAACACTGTACGTTGATGGTTTGGCTTTCCTCTCCACCCCGCTCAACTGGTTCATCTCCGCGATTTCCTCCGTCTCATGTTACATGGTTTTGTTTTCCCTCCGCTGCCAGTGAATTTTTCTCCGCCTGTCGCTTTGCTTGTATATCTGGTGACGTGAATGCCCACCTGCCTTATCGGACAACCTCTGACAGACCCATAACGTTACTTGCCGCTTTGTGCCGCGTTTGTCATCTCGACCTGTCAATCGCTACTTATGCGGAATGGAAGGTTCGAAAGGTTCGATAACCGTTTTTCGCCCGAGAAAAACACGTGAAGGCGTGCTCGTAATATCGCTGTTCCTGGGCTAGTGAGCAAAAACGTTCTATAGTATGCTTGGGCTTACTTCTTGGCCTGTGCCTTGCTTTTTAAGTTCCGACCACGACGGTAGTACACATTTTCAAAATCTGACACGCCTCGTAGTAGGAACTACTGCGACGGTAGTCGCCGCATCATTTGATCGAAGCCACAATCGCAGAGACCGCCACTGGATTTCGAGGGTTACTCGAGCATATTAAAGTTTGATATTCAGCGTGTCCCGCTAGAAGATCTCGTATGCAGTCTTCCCGGCAACTTAGGCACGAGAAGTTTAGTGTAGCAGGGTGATACATCAATGCAAGGTAGGTCATCTTACCAGCAAAGCTCCCAGACAGTCACGCGAACGACGGCTGCATCTTCAGTCATTTCATGTATTGCCTCGACGGAAATGTACGATCACTCCCGACTTCTCGATATCCACGCCAAATCAGCCCTTCCCTTGGAAACATCATTTTTTCCAGGGAAAAGGAAGCACGGGAAAGGTCCATATATCGTGCACAATGACGGAGCCTCACAGTCGGCGACGCGGCGTGCGGCATGGGTGTCGCTTGGTATTTCCAGCCCCTGTCTATTGTTTCTGCTCGGTTCCTGTGCGATCGAAGTTTACGTTGTGCCTGACAGGTTCCGTCATGGTGCGGTCGCACGCGGCGTACCACCCTATGACTCGTCCCGCCCCCAGTCGAGGCCGCCCCCCAGCCTCGTTCCGTGTGCGATGGCAATGTTGCGCCTGGGAACTGCCAACGTACACGCTCGAATTCCGCGCTACAGCGCTCCACCCACGCTTCTCTACTTCCCCGGCCGGTTTCTTTGATGCCAAGCAGAGGCTCGTGATGATTAATCAACACCACGGTACGCGTGATCGTGATCGTTGCCTTCCTATATAACCTGCTGCGAGTCGCCACAGAACGATTGGTCATATCCGATATGCCCAGAAATGGTGGTCCGTCCCGCACGTACCGGCTCGACGTTTCCGACGTCGTCGATTCTAAACTGGGGGTTGATCAATTCCACTGTAGGGCTCTCCCCTGTCTTGGATCATAAACGACAGCCCCATGGCGCATGTGGGTGCGGGCACGTATCGCCAATACCCCTCACACCGCGCCCCACAGTCACCGCAGCACTGCCACAACATCTATAGTTTTCATATCTTGTGCACTAGATTCGTATCAATGAGCAGCAAGTATATTGAAGTTTGGCAAGTACGACGCAAATCATGGGATAAAGCGTGCACTTAATCATTTACATAATCTTCCGGGTAATCACAAGTATATCTGCGAGTCACAATCAATCAGAATGCACCCCAAAAATTAGAACTTCGCTCCGCAGTATTGAAGTCAAATCCAGCTCAACAAACGAAAAAGTACAATATATACTAGGCGCACTCGGCGGTGCTTTTATGTCATGACAGCGCGAAGCCATCTGGGAGCTGGAACACTGATACACAAACTAATGTATTCGCAATGAATGCCCAACACAGTTGGAGTTGAGGGGGGGACGTACCAAGGCTACATTAATGACAATTAAGCAACGAAGGGCTGCATGTCGTACGACGGTATAATGCAGAGTAAGAGTGGAGAGTTCAGTAAAGGTTTATGAGGTATAAAAACGTAGAGGCTAGTGAAGTGCGTAGAAATGCAGTTAATGACTGAACCCGACTGAATACGTAAGAATGAGAGCAGTGCTGGGAAAAAGTGGATTGCAGAATCTAATTGAGAGGATGAACCCTTTTATTGGGAACATTAGACAAGGTGCCGTAAAGCCAACATGCCAGATGAAAAGGGTACATAGCGCGAGTGTTCCGTGAGTGAGCATGTCATGAAGGTATGCGATATGTTCTGGCCAGAGTACAAGAAGGTTGCGTGGATGCGTTGAAAATCAAATACGACGGCGACTCATTCGCCTTCGTCCGAGGGTGAGATGAATAAGACTTAAAGAGGCTCGGCATCAAGGATGATCGAAGAGGGATGAGCGGGGCTTGAAATCCCTGCTCTGCACTCTCCACAGCAACCTTATGATCGCGCACGCACACGCACGTATGCGTGCACGGGTGTATTTGAGTGCCTTATCGTATATCGACATCCACATGACGACTGATTTTTTCGACGCCTGCTCCCAGAGCAGTTTTTCTCTTGGTATCCTATAAAAAGTGTTTATATGTAGTTATCCATAAGGGCAGGCGACCCACCTGAGCTTCATCTTCGTCATCGTCCACATCACGTTCTTCATCGTCAGAGCCCTGGATCGGCTCATCCTCATCCTCACTAAACGAACCCGAGCTCGTCGTTTCTTCTGTATCCACCGGACTCAGGGGCGCTGCCTGTTCCACATGATCGCCGTCGATTTGCGAAAGAGTTTGAGACAAGGATGCTGAGCGTCCATGAGTCGTCGAATGGTTATGTTTGTGAGTCGGATTCGAAATACTGGGTGATAGCCGAACTGCTGTAAGAATATGATGTTCGTGCTCATCTTTCGACGCAGCGGCTGGAGGCATGGGAATGTCGGATGTCAGGGGTTGTTCATTAGCTGTGACAAATTCACGAGTCTCCGTCAAAGGTGACGACGTCAGCTTCAAATCTGTAACGCTGGGAGATCTCGAAGTAAGCGGAGAAGTGGTCGGTGTTGTCAGCCCCGTAGACGCGCCAGACGTGCACGCAGTCAAGGAAGTGGTGGTGGATGCGGTAGATGCATACATGCTGGCATCCATCGACTCGATGCTCCTTCTTCCTTCTTGCGCCTTCTCGAGTTCTTTGGCTTGTTGTTCCAAGCGAGCTTTTGCCTCTCTCTCTGCGCGGCGCCTCCGGACCCACCCCATGCCACTACCATCATCGTCATCACCGCCAGAGCCGACATTGCCCATTCCACACTCGGGAATATCACTTGACATTTTTCGGCGAGCAATGGGAGAAGTGGCATGTGCTCCACTGCCCCTGCCACCACCAACGGAGAAGGCACCAGCAGTCCGAAGAGATGACGGGGAAGATGAATCAAAAGAAGAACCAGCCAGTAACGCACCACCGCGCTCGCTCCTCTGCAAACCTTTCCACATGTCATTGGCGATGCCGGCAGAGGCCTGGACACTACCCATTCCACCATAGCCCCACTCGACAAACTCGGGTTCATCGCGGACATTGGCAAAGGGATTGGCAAGAGTTTGAGCTAGAACCGGTAAATTAGAATGCTAAAATGAAAGAGGGTCATGGACAGACTCACCAGCATACCTTTTTGCGCCATATATTCTGCCGTTCAACATTTTAACGTGTTTTTTCGGAGGAAGAGATGAACCGGAAGGACGAGATGGAATGTCACCAGGATGTAATTTGATGGCAGAAGCATGTCGACCGCCACCAGCGCCGGGCGTCGATACAGAAGAGGCGCGTTGTTTCCTTGAGCCAGAGACATCCTGCGAGTTTTCTCCCCAATCACGCTTCCCGGTGGTGTGTTTTACGGGGGCTGATCCGGTAGAAGCGGAACGATGGAGATCAGGCTTGGGAGGAGGCGACAATGGGCGAGCAGAGCGAGAGCTACCGGATGATTCGGAGCGCGGACGGAAGAGGGGAAGCTTGGTCGGCTGGAAGACCGGAGAGCTGGGAAGGGAAGTGGAGGAACGGATGAGAGAAGAGACAGAGGCGTTGCGCGAAGTCGGTAGAGAGGCAGATTGAGAGAGGGGGGAAGAGGAAGAACCGCGAAAAAGATTACGAAGGAACTTTAATTTGGACTTTGATGGTGAGGGGTGAGGAGGAGCATTGGGCGATATGCGGATGGTAGGAGTAGAGCGTGCGCTGGACTGTGTTGAATCTGGGGAAACAGAGGGTGAGAGAGCAACAAGGTCATCGTTGACGTCGCCAGAGGCTGGGAGGGGCTGCGGAGAGAGCTTGCAATCTGGTTGTAGATCATCGGGGGGAGGAATGTCGGCGTCGAAAAGGTCTCTGTGGGGGTCGGGGAGAGGAGCAAAGCGGATGCGGCGGGAGGGAGGAGCAGAGGAGCTGCGATGGAAGTCCTGCAGAGAGCCGGAGGCAGAGGAGGAGGAAGAGGAGAGATCCGGTTGGAGTGCGGGGAGTGGGGTGGACGCAGGAGACGGGGAAGGGAAGGGAGAGGGGGCGGGCGGAGAGCGTAGGAGGATGGAGGACGTCATCGAGTCGAGTGGAGCTCGAGAGAGGACGAGTGTCATGGATGGCGAGAGACACTCGACTTGCGGCGTTTTCTATCCCAACGCACATCAGCGCTCCCTGGGGTCCATCTCGGGCTGTGTGATCTCAGATCCAATGCGACCCCCCCACGAGACCCCCCTTCCCCTATCCTCCATGTCCTCGGCGTCGCTTGTGTCGGACCCGGCTCTCGTCATCCCAACGCGGAAGAAACCGCTCGCTAATATTTTCTTCTTCACACACGACCTTGATCACGACGCGACGGCGTTATCGTTTGTATGTACATGACGTCCAGACTCGGATTCCAAAGGTAATCAAGCGTATCAACTCGTCAGAGATAACGTTCGAAGCTGACAAAACATTTTCCTTGCGTTCCCCTTGTTTCAGGTAACCACTGCTGTGCAGCCTTGTTAGTTTAATCTCGTCATGCATAACTTAGATCGTCACGTCGATTATCTTGTTATCCGTACCACCTACTGAATTCTCCATTCGCTTGCGGTGTTCGAGTCGAGGTGCAACTTCACACTGCCACGAGGCCAGAACACAAACGTCCGTGTCGCTCACAGAAACGCGGCGTACCGCCCTAACGCCATACTTGAGTTGTCTAGGTCAGGATTCCGGATGTTACCTTTCGCCCCCATAGCTCCCTCTGCATTCTTCGTCTTCCCAACTGTTAGTCCGATTGTTCATTACGGATCCTTTTGACGTTGGTGGCTATGTCCGTCCATCCAAAGTCCGACTATTGCACTCATTCCACTTGCATCTCCTCACATCCGTGCCACGCCCTTCCTGCCAATAATGCTTTCCTCGTGATCCAAGACCCTCATCCCCTCGCTCGCCACGTCTCGAACACACAAAGTTTCCTCACCGTGTAACTCTGACAGTGGCACTCCTACAGGGATCCAACTCGGTTTCACGTCATTGCATGGAAACCAATCCATACTCATAACATAACAACACTGTCAACGCGAGCAACCCATCACCGTGGCACACCCGCCCTCGCACTCGGCCGATGCTCAGACATGTGCGACAGGCACTTGGCAGAGCGGGTCGACATTAGCTCATAATGACCGTGGCACAGCCTGTGCCGAACGTCGTATGTCACACGGCATCGTTCAGTAGCATTCGCAAGTGTCCTCGACAACCCATGGTTTCTAACGGACGTTCGGGATACGAACCGTAAGCACTGCTGTGTAATCAAAACTCGAACAACAGCATGCTCTGGGCGGCGCACCACAAGAGTCGCACGCCAACCCGGGCCTTGTGGTACATATGCGTACGCTTGGCGTAATGTGCGACAAGTTGGAGATAGTGCTCCATGGAGCAGAACTCCAGTGCGCCAATGGTGAGGTATTTGTGTCTCTGGTGGTTCGATAGCCATCAACTTGCGCTCGATCATTGACACTACGGTGACAGTGACAATCATCAGTTCAGAACGGGCTTTCTGGGGTTCAGATACATGAGGTCGGACTGCGAGAGTCTCGAGATTTGTCGCAGGAAAGTCGCCGTTGACACACACTGCCATCGCCAAGCTTGAATTTTTGACTTTCACATGCGTGACATGGGGCCGACTCTCAGGTATGGCCATGGTCCTTTGAGTGCCTATTCATCATCAGTGAATCGTCCACAGCGAGAGGAGTTAAGACATTTGCCTTCGACTTCCGAGGCTCACCACTGAATTGTAGCGATCCCCTTTTTTTGACCTGCGTCGGACCCCATTTGAAATCTTACACGAATGGAGATATCGTAAATCGTCCGCATCAGAACCTCATTCCAGAAAATCACTCAATTAGGTAGAGATGTGACTACACCTCCCACGGGCTTGCTGAGCCACCAGCCGTATCTCATATAAGTCTCCAATGGCGCACCCCAGTGTCTTGGCGGCGTTTCTTTTGACCATGAATTCGGAGTTCCGGAAAATACTGACATGGCATGTGCTGGTGTGATTGAACCATCAATCATAAAGATTATGTGATAAAGGGTGTGCCAATACTTGCTATACTCAGTGAGCCGCGAGCAGTACATGATCGAGTCGCGAGAGTACCATCCCGTTGTGTGGCCGTGATCAACTCTAGCCTCAAGGATAAGGTGAATTGTGTTGATAGCTCATTCGCTCAAGACATGTTTCCAGTAAAAACGCAGTCAATTGCCTAGCCGCCACCAGCCACACACGTAGCACACGGCAGTCAGATCCGACCAGCGTGGATGGGGATGGACTGCGACCACAGAAAGTCAGGCGTAGGCACGACACGAATGGACCCGAATTCATCATGTGCGGGCTTCAACTTGAGGACAGCCACATAGAATTCTTGAACAGTCTAGCCCGCATAGTCTGTCAGCACGGTCACAAGATCAGTTCGACGCTAAAAGTTTAATATGAATGCCGTCGAAAGGAAGTAGCACTGGACCCCAACAGACGACTCAATAATTCCTAGCAAAAATCGCGCTTAAACCACTGATCAATGGGCGGTCTGTTTGTGCAGGTTGGCGAACTCACCGGATGCGAAAAAGGAGCATTCTTGGCGAAAATATCTCCGCCTTCAAGGTCGAATGACCAGTTCAGGTTGAATGATGGTGTGAATCACTACATTTCCATCAATCATGCTTAACGTAGACGACGTGGGATGTTAGGGAAAATGCCACTTGTCTAGGCCCGTCGTAGCCGGTGGGGTGTGAAATCTGGGGGTCGAGCGCTCTGAGGAAATTTCGCGTGTGATCCTCATAAAACAAAGTAAAGTTAAAGCACCCGAGAGTACCATTGGATGTCCTTTGGGCCGGTCGTAGAACGATCCTAAATAATATATAGTGCAATGCGGACTTCACGAGGCCGATGTACGTTTTCAATTGTTTTGACCTTTTGTCAACGAACCGAGTCGCCAGCTCTGTAAACTGGTGAGTGCAGGCTGGAAACTCACAGATGTCAGTCTTTGTTTGTACGGAAACACAGTTACTGCATAGCGGCAGCTCGCCTATCTTGTTAGCAATGCCAGAGCTCAACAACCAGGAAAACAGGGGAGAATGGGTCGGGCCAGAGCTTAAGAAATACCGTATGGGTTCACAAAGTCCGAGACCACGAGTCACTACAAGATGAAAGTAAAATACAAAGCTGTTATTTCGGCACCGTGAAAGTCTCTGAATCAGCAAGTCGGATGGGCGTACCAACACGAGGGTGGAACTCAACAACCTATATGATTGCTTTTAATATCACCAAGGGGATGAGCACCTGGTTGTTTCAGGATGAGGGAAAAGGGTGAAGACTGCGCTTCATGGGATGTTGGATTCATCATCATCTTACATATGATAGTGGCACATGATATTTAATCACGTGACTCTAACTTTATTAATAATGAAATTTTGAAACTTGGCCCGACTAGGTGCTGACGGTGGCTGGTAGGGGCGTATAAAATACTCGCCGAGATGGTTTGGACGCTCGTTGTCTCTCGTCCAATCTCTTCACCAAAGTTGGTTGTTCGATTTTCTGCCATAGCGTCCAGCACGAAAATTGCAACTTTCCCATTAGCGTCTGCCCATCGCGCATCTTCGCGGCTTGATCAGGTTACGTGTCTAAATCCAGGTCACTTCATCATCGATCTCACTGCGTTACAGTTATCAAGATCTTTCGCTTCCTCATCAACCAGGATGACACCTGTAAATCGTGCACTACGTGAACATTACGATTATATTTGCATCGGTGGTGGCAGTGGTGGTGTCGCTTCTTCCGTGAGTTATCTCGACAGGAGTTTCCGTTCTTATCGTTGATTTATTCGCTAGCGTCGCGCAGCCCTTTATGGGAAGAAAGCAGCCGTTGTCGAAGTATCCCCCTACTTAGGCGGTACCTGTGTCAACGTCGGTAAGTGGCTTCCACTGCTTGCAACATGCCGTCCTCACGATTCTTGATAACAAAGGATGTGTTCCAAAGAAGGTGCGAGAACCATCGATAACATCATGGCGAATTTTCATCTAGCTTGTCAGATTATGTGGCACGCTGCCGACCTAGCGGACAAAATGCGCCACGCATCAGAAGGATATCATTTCCGTGGGGTTCCGCAGCCCAACTTTAACTGGACTGCCTTCAAGCACCAACGCGATGCATACATACGCAAGTTGAACAATATCTACGAGAGCAATCTTGAGAAGGAAAATGTAGAGTACTATGCAGGGTTCGCACGCTTGACATCCCCCAGCTCCGTCGAAATCACTCCCCCGGACGGTCAGAAGTACACGTTACACGCGGACCATATAACGATTGCCACCGGCGGACGCCCGACTATCCCTTCGGACGATGTTATTCCAGGAGCGAGTCTTGGTACCGATTCTGATGGCTTTTTCGCTTTGGAAGAACAACCTAGGCGGGTTGCAATCGTCGGTGCTGGTTACATTGCAGTAGAGCTTGCTGGCGTCTTCAACTCTCTTGGTACTGAGACTCATCTCTTCATCCGCTATGACAAGGTCTTGCGAACGTTCGATCCAGTGCTGCAGGACACCTTGACCCCGTGGATGGAGCACACTGGAGTCAAGATCCATAAGAACTCCAAGATCCAACGTGTGGAGGGGGAGAAAGGGAAGATACTTACAGTCCACGATAACAGCGGGCAGGCTATTGAAGTTGACTGTTTGATTTGGGCGATTGGCCGGCATGCCAACACGGACGGCCTTGGTCTCCAAGAACTCGGAATTAAGCTTGACAAGAGAGGTGATGTCGTGGTTGACGAATTCCAGAATTCCAACGTCCCGAACGTTTATGCAATTGGTGACGTGCAAGGCAAAGCTCTGCTCACCCCTGTCGCCATCGCGGCCGGCAGGCGACTGTCCAATAGACTCTTCGGCCCCGAGAAGTTCAAGAACGACAAGCTGTCGTACGAGAACATTCCTACAGTTGTTTTTTCGTGTGTCGAGTTCCTCTAACTTTGGCATGGCATTAAATTGGCACAGGCACCCCACTATCGGTACCGTTGGACTCACGGAGCCAGAGGCTCACGAAAGATATGGCAAAGAGAACGTGAAAATATGCACGTCGAGTTTGTTGTTTTGCAAAACGCAAAATCTGATCATATTTTAATTCCAGACAAGTCATCCTTCCGCGCCCTTTACTTCTCACAGATTGCAGAAAGTCACAAGGAACCAACAGTGTACAAGCTCGTCGTCGTAGGTGAAGAGGAGCGTGTTGTCGGAGTTCATATCATCGGGCTAGGGAGTGACGAAGTCATGCAAGGTTTTGCAGTGGCCGTCAAAATGGGTGGTATGTCTCAAAATTTAATCCTGGTTATTCCCCTTGCTCATTCGCTGGCTATAAGCACGTAAACAAGACCTGGATGACACAGTTGCGATTCATCCTACGTCGGCTGAAGGTTCGTCGCATGATAACCCGTTCATGGTTATGGTAACATGTTTTCTTTTCAATAGAATTGGTCACGCTCCGTTAACTGTGTTTGGAGTTAAGACAAGATACGTATATTGTGTTTCATCGACATGAATCACAGGTAGATTTCAAGTGCACAAATGATAATATAACGGTATTTTGGAAACCGGCCAGATGCTTCCACAAAGAAAACTAAGCTAGGTGTTCAGACTTAGTTAATCGGGCCGCTGACTACGATTGGACTTCGAACGAGGTCCGCATAATCAACACGCCCATCAATTGCAATAACCTATCAGTTTGATCAGTCCCAGATGTCCATTTTCTGTCTAATGCTAACAGATATGGTATATGCGGAATGCAACGTTCGGACCTGTCAGACACATCATAATTAATTACTCCCGTCCTTCCGTGCAACTCGATAACTTCGGCATATGAAACCCCTACTATATACATGTGAAGGCGACGATGCTACCCATGACAACGTGAGAGGTATTTGCCGGTGCAGGCCTCTTCGTGCCATTCCCGCAGAGTGACGGTAATACTCGGCACGGCTTGTCCAGCGTCCGGCCCCAACCCCTTCCGAAGCCAGCCGTATGGCCCCGGGGGTGCGATACCCGTCTAGTAGGCAAATATCCAAATGCATCGTCTATCCGCGATTATCCAATCCCGCAGCTCAGCGAAGTAATTGGGTGCGTTGACATTTTCGTCATTCAGACGGGTACTCTCGTGTGGATGGGTAAACACTGATGCAGCAATGGTTTTGGATGGTCCAGGACGATAACGCAATGAATGCTTTACAAATCTGACCGTGTCTCACTGGAGCTGCCAAATAGACAAGGTAGAAAACCTGTTCGTCTCTTTCACCTTGAGGTCGCGGGCGTGTTGACGTTTACTCACCTTTCCACAGGTGATTGCTACCTTCTGATGCCAACAGGCGGCACGCTTCTACGCGGATTTGAAGTCAACCACCTGCGTGTGACGACGCATGGAGTGTTGACTCGGAGCTGATGTCGTCCGGACTACGAGATCAGGTTATAAAGGCTAGTTCAATGTAACGCCGTCTTCAACTCTTCCCATTTTTCGTATGCGGCTCATGTCTAGTTCCATGGATGCTCTATTCCGGTACGCGCCCCCGCATCGCAAAAGGTGCAAGGAAACAACAATATTTTGGCGCTATTAGTCGACCATGACCTTCGTTCCTGTCGTGACGAATACCACTTTACAGTAAACGTTGCCGCGTGCCTCATTTGCCTTCTCATGATTCCTACAATCGTATGGACATTGGATTGTGTTCGTTGGCCTGTCACGAATATCGACGAGAAGCGCTAGGTCAGGATCAAGCAAAACCAGAATGCGATAGCCAATTTCTTGACAAGGTTTGAGAGTTATTCAGGGTTCGGTTTTTGGTTTAGTATGTACAATTATATAATATCCATTACCACTTGGGAGCGCGCTCAAATTGGCCCACTGCAATTTAAGCACTTGGGGACTGGCTGCTAGTCAGTTGAACTCGTAAGTGCATCGACCTTTGACTCTTCGCAGAACGATGAATCTGTGGACTTCTTCAAACTAGTGTTCTAGGATGCAGAGTTCACACGTCAGTCCCTAGGTAACGTACCGTAACGGAAATCTTCCCAGCAGCAGTGGTAAACATTAATCATGGGACCTGCGCACCGCTCACAAGGCACATCATCAAACATGACGACACAGCCGAAATCTGCATAATGGTCAGAAGTTCCCTTGCTCTTTCTTTTCCATAATCTAATTTAACGGGAGAATTATCGGAAAATTTCTCCTCCCCCTTCCACTCCTTTGCCAGTGCTAACCCCAATTCTTAGAATCGAGGCATCGAGCGAAGTTGCTCTACCTCTCCCCCTTTTTCCCCCCGTATGCCCAACATTATTATTTCGTTTTTTGTCTCTTTTCTCTACCAGGCATTTGTTCGTGCGGATTATAACATCGACGATAGCAACTACTCGATACTCAAGTTCTCTGAAAATCCATCTGGACCGGTATGGGGCCCATTTGGTTCCGATACGGGGGAAGTACTTGAACTGCGATTGCCCAACGGGACAATGCAAACCATCGATGCAACCCGGTGTTATAACGGAACATAGTGAGTAGCACTGTTCTTGATTTATAGATCGAGCCGTGACTCAATGCTGCTTGTAGCACTTGTGAGTCGGTGACGAGGACGTAACATCCTAGCCCGGATTTAACGTGACCTTTTAGACGCAGCGTGCACTGCATCAGACGACTGTTCAGTGCAATGGTCATTTACGGGTATGTTCTTCGTGTTTTCTCCTTGGGGCAACTGATTCTATCCCGTTCTTGCTCCAGGCTCTGGTGTAACTATATATGTATTACAAGCCGGGCCTCAAGGCATGTCAGCGTCGCTCTCTATAGACTCGGGGACCGCAACGACGGCCACCCTCGCTGCACCCTCGTCACCTCAATATTATATGCCCCAGGTCGTCCTGTTTGACGTGCAAGGCATACCATCCGGAACACACTCGGCTGTAATGACGGTGTTGGACTGGGATGGAAACTTTAGTGGTATGATGCTAGACTACATCAACGTTAATCAAGCCGAGGTCGCAAGTCCGACTACTAGCTCGAGTCCGGCTTCGAGCCCAAGCCCGAGTCCAACTCCAAGCTCCTCCCCGACTACCTCCATCGCGCAGTCTACATCGCCATCGTCGGGTGTAGCCAGTTCACAGTCAACGAGTTCTACAGGAACTCAGACGAGCGCGACAGCTCCCTCTATCATATCGGTGCTGAGTTCTCGGACGTCAACAACGGTTCCGTCCAGCACAGCGTCCGGAAATGGCACCACCTCTCCCAACACTTTGTCTGAGGCTTCCACAAAGTGAGGCTTGATCAAAACACTGCATCTGACTCGTAATCTCAGGGTGTCTTTTTCCAGATCCCATGTAGCTGCGATCGCTGGAGGTGTCGTTGGGGGCGTTGTTGGCCTGCTTGCACTCCTCTTTCTAGCGTTCTGCGTCTACCGTCGCCTCCGCCGCCGACAGCAACTTCGCACGCTGTCGCTACCCAGCGCATTTCCACAACAACCCGAAGCCAGGTTCACATCTTACACGGAAGCAGACCCGTTCGCCAGTTCTGTCACGCTGTCTGCGAGTCGGCCGTCTGGAACATCACGCCCGTTGCAATCATGGACAGCATCCGACGCCGGCTCCACCGGTACGCCTAATTTTGGTGCCCGGGATCAGAGCAGTTTGAGCGCGGTCGCACGCGTCTCTCACACGCGCGTGGGATCGAGCGGCGACAATAGCATTACTTCGTCGGTACCGATGTCGCTCGGCGTCGTCGCAGCGCAGCAGGATCAAGACGTCTCGCGGCCAGCGCCAGCCGCTGGCTACCCCAACGAAAAGGCGCAGCCCGCTCCGAGCGCCCGGCCACAGGACCTGAACGTCACCAGCGCGCGTTCGGACGCGGTGCTGACGGACGAACAGGCGGACTTTGTGAACAGCTTGTTCAACAATAACGTCCCTGCGCCGGTCGTCGCGCGTGTCCTCGAGCGCATGCTTGCGAATCCATCTGGCGCGAGCACCACTGGAGCCAACGACCCAGAGCTACGCGCATGGCGCGTCGGTTCGGGGACGATGAGTATGTATGGAGATGGTGAAACAACGGTGGGTAGCACGGCGCCGCCCAGTTACTATCATGGGCAGGAGTAGTGACGCAGTGTTGTCTTTCTTTGTCTTCATGCTTTCCTATATGCTTTGTTGTCTTTGTTGTCATATACGTCAAGTACGTATGCCTACGGATGAGTATATAAACTGTACTTTGCAACCGTGATGGGGAGGGATAAAAAGGACGTGTAGGGAAAAAGGACACGGCGGGGTATGTAGAGTGAACCAAAAGTTATAGAAAGGTAAAATGGGAATTACAGCTCATTCGAGCGTCTGGATTACTCTGTTTGATAACTCGGGGGAGGTATGGTAGGCGTCAGGGTAGGCGCCACAGATCCGCGGAGGTTGGGTGGCGAACCATCCTCACGACGACAGTCGATGACAAAGTCATCGTTCGAAAATGGATCGACACCCGAAGATCTAGTTTCGCTCTCGGGTGCCCTCCCTGCATCGCCGGTTAAACGAATATGAAAATCACTGGATTCGCCGGCGGACTGCCCGCGGGATTGATTCAACATGGCATCATCGCGAGCCGCGAGGCGCATGCGCGCCTTTGAATCCATCACTGAATACCCTGGTAGTGATACCATCGGGTCACGAGCTTGGGGGGCAGTGGCGGGAAACGGCACGGGTCTGCGGCTATCTTCCAACTTGGCGTGGCTCGACTTGCGATTTTTGAGGAAGATGATGGCGGTGACGATGGCGATGAGTGCAGCGAGCCCTCCACAGGCGCCGCCTATCACAGTACCCAGGTTTAAACTGGACGAGGTCAGAACCTGGCGGATAGCTCTGAACTGTGCCCACAAACCTGGAACCGGGATTAGAAGCCGTACTAGAACTGGATGCGGGCGTGCTGGTGGAACCGACGAGGGTAGATAATGCAGAGACCAATGGGGTGGAAGCGCTCGTTGGTTGTGTAGTCGGCGAAGGTTGGCTAGTTGCTACGGATGAAGTAGCTGTGCTAGCTGTCGTCGGGGTGGTAGAAGTGGAGGTCGTCGAGGGCACGGATTCGTCGACAAGACTTTCATTGACGAGTGCGTAATCAAAATAAAGGGAAGTGGTTCCATTATCCGCCGAGTCCAGGAGATTGATCGTCGCTGTATGATCGGCGGTGGTGAGAGACTGAACGCTGAAGAGCGAGACATTAGGTGTCTGGTAAGTGGGGGGGTCTGGTGCAGGCAGCGACGTAGTGACAGTCTGACCACCGTCGATGGTGAGACTCGCGGTGATCCCTTGGAATCCAGCATGCAATATATACACTGTGACTCCAGACCCTGGGTGGGGGGGTCGAGTCGACCGGGAAACATGGACAATACATGCGGAACGCACCTGTGAAAGGAAAAGTAATTTGGCAATTTTGCTCTGCGGTACATGCGGCAACTATGTCGAGTGTCATAGCTCAACTCCTCGATAGACAAGCAACACTTACGAGCACTGGATGAGGGCAAGTGTCGGTATCGAAAAGCCAACGCGAATCAAACACGTACTAGTTTTGATCGTAACATTTCGACGAGTCTACGGTGACGTTTTCGTTGTTGATGTCAAAGGTGAGATTTTGAGTCGCGAAAGAGAATGTGCGCCAATCGGTTCCAGATGCGGCGTACGCGACGGTGTTGTTGGCATTATCGATGTAGTAGTCCGCCGAGACCAAACGAAGGAGAGCCAGTGCAGCAAGAACGTAGGCTGGAGGCATCCGAGGGTGATACAGCAGCAAAAAAAATCGGGACCATCATTTATATTAAAAAAAAACTCGAGATGGACAACTAAACGGCATCCAGCCGCAGACGGTGGAGAGAGGCGATGTATCGTGCATATGATGGACCACTTTGTACTGATGACGATCGGTCAATTGTTTGGTGCCGTTGAGCCGACGTAAGCGTTTCGGCAACCGACGATATAACTAGACGACTGTCCACGACGACGAACGACAACGATGTCGATGAACCTCAAGCAGGGCATCGGCGTCGTCTCGAGGTCGCTGACGGCCCAGCGCGCGCTGTCGGGCACCCGTTCACTGTTTTCGCGTTTCCTCACTCACATCACTGCGCCAGGCTTGGTTACCCGCTCAAACCCCTCTTTGATTCGCCATCTGAACAGCTCGCAAAACAACATTCATACTCGCTTCTCTCTCCCCGTAAAGCATGCTCTCTCGAGACCCTTTGCGCCCCCTCGCCTGCCGAAACCGCCCCCCGTTCCCGCCAATGTCTCCCAGGTGGGCCTTGGCACTGCGCGTGCGTTCCACTCGGGTCGTCCCATCTTCCAGAACATGGTCGACAACGTCCCCATCGCCACTAGGGCTTTGTGGGAGGCGGAGTGGGAAGTCAAGATGAACAAGGCAGAGACTCGCAGGATGCGTCGTGCTGCCCAGAATAAGACACTCGCTAAATCCAAGGAGATGCTCAAGCCAAATCCAAAGCCTATCCTTGCCGAGCCCCGATCTGACATGTCTGATCTCGACGTCTATTTCCCCGTTCAACCCATTCCTTCCATCACCACTCATCTCCTTGTCCCTCTTGCTCCGACCCCCACTGCGCGTTTCCCTCTCCCCACCCACACTGACAGTGCTGGGGCTCACCCGCTCCTCCCCGTCTCTGACTTGGCCAGCATTCATGTTCGTCACCACAACCATTCCCTCAAGGTCTCGACCTTGTTTGCAAGACTCGACGCTGCCAACGTCTGGGACGACCCTGGCGTCAATGTGGATGCCTACGCCTTTGGGCCCCGCCATGATACGCGGGAGAGGCAGTGCACTGTCTTGCGCGTCACTTTTAGGGGGTGGAATTCCTCTCGCGTCTGTGCCATCCTTGGCAGCACAGAAGAGTGGTATTCACTCGAAGAAACACTTGCCAATGAGCATCCTGCTCTGGTTCCTTTACCTAATCAGAGACAGGACACGCTTGCACCTTCTCGGTCCTCCTCACTCGAAAGCATCGCTGCTTCGGAAGTCGAGGTCGAGTCCGACAGTGGTTTACCATCTCCGCTGCCCATGCGAGCCAGTGCAAGTGCACAGCATGATCTTGTTCTGCCTATCCTCGACTTTTCCTCCGCCTTTTCCCCCGCCGCGGACACCGTCCCACCGCACCCACAACCCGTGTTCTTGCGCACCGTCTCTGAATTGACGTATGATGCCCAACTCGGGGCGTCTGAACGTTCTCATGTTCCTACTCCCGTCCTTTTTGCCGACTCTGCTTCGCTGGATAGTTCGTGGGATCATCTTGGTCTGAGTTCTTGCTTTGTGCAACGTATCGAGGAAGTAACTACATAAATATGATCGATCGTGTTTCTTGGTGTATGATATGCAACTTGTGCCTGCCCACTGCAGGGTCGTAACCGAGGATCAGTATGGCTGTGTTGTCTCACTGAAATGAAGGGATGCTGCATGTGACATCAACGGCATTCTTGCAGGGCAACCATGACTACTACTCGCCCATACCGTTATTTAATTGTAAGCCAAACGTTTGCCTTTGCTCTCTCCCTTCCACTCCTCGTGAAAGCATGTTCACGCGCTGCATCAGCCTTCTCTTCCTTGCAACATTCGTTTTAGCGGATTATTATGTCGACAATGCCAATACGTCCGTCGTATACGCCATGGCGCCCTCCTCGTCAGGTCAAGCCTGGCAGACATTCTCCGTCAACACCCAGGCACTTGAGCTGAACATCACCAACTCGACGGGCAGCTACATTATCCTTCTCGATGCTTCGAATTGTTATGATCAAAACTAGTGTGTTCGTCTCCCTTTGACCTTTTATCCCGTCTGATCACGCCCATGAACAGCGCTCGTAAGCTTTCATCTTGCATATCGGACGTACGACATTTACGTGTCCTCGTCTGCTAGTTGGAGTGTGCGGCACGGGTGACAACTGTTACGTCCAAATACCTTTTACAGGTATGCAACCAAGTTCATTGTCGCGATCCTAGCCTTACCGTCTACTCGAGGATCTGGTATCAATATGTATGTCTTCAATGCCGGATTATCGGGCATGACGGCCAGTTTTTCGGTCGACGGTAGTGCAGCCGTTTCTAGCTCGGTACAAACGCCACCTCCTCCGGACTACCAAGTGTCCAACGTGTCCCTATTCAGCATCCAAGGTCTCCCGAGCGGGAACCACACAATGGTTATGACTGTGCTGGATTGGGACGGGTCCCCCACATCCATGAAATTCGATTATGCACATATCAACGAGACGTTTGTTGCAACGCCGACGACGACCACGTCGTCGCCGTCCACCACAACATCGACACCAACATCTTCTCAAACCTCGACGCAAACGTCTGCGGGAAGCAACTCGGTTTCCAACGGGTACAAAACTTTTCTTTTTCCGGCTAGACAGCCACTGATTCCAGCCATCTACATCAGACCAAACATTGGCGCGATTATTGGTGGCACGCTAGGCGGTATCGCCATCCTCGTGTGCGCTGTGATCGGCTTTATCTATATGCGTAAAAAGAAGGCGATGCGACAAGACAAAGACTCCTTGCCACAGCCCGCCTTTCACGTCGATCCGTTTGTCACCGCACCTTCTGCGTCGCAGCGTTCCTTGTTCGTCGGTGCGTCGGTGGCCCCGCTCCAGCGCACCGCGATACTCCGTAATGCCCATGCAGCAGGGTCATCCATGGAGCCCGTCCAAGACACGATCCGGTCGGAGCTTAGCTCACCATCGCCCGCGTTGCAGCCGCTCCGCCGACAGCCGTCTTACGGCGGTACCGAGCGCGGACGCTCGAGCATGTCCGATTCTTTGGGCTCGCCCGTCGGGGATTCGGGGCGGGACCTGCATCCGAATTTGACGCCGGAACAGCTCGAGGTGGTCGAACGCCTGCGGGTGGACAACGTGCCAGAAAAGACGATCGCGCGGGTCGTGGAGGGGTTCGCTTCTGCGTCGTCGAGGCTGTCGACAGTGGGGGCGAGTAGTCTGCGTGCCCCGACCGTGTATAGTACAGCGCCGCCACCCAGTTACCAGTCGCGGGATCGCTGAAGATCAGACTCGGATTATCGTTTTTATTTTTATTTTGGACCAGATGGGGGTAACCTTGCTGAAATACCCATTGTTCCTTGTAATGTATGTTTTCTCGGATCACACACCTCGGGGATATGATTCCACATCGATATTGATTTCACTGCGGGATAAGAAATGATAGGGTATCTCATATGGGTATACAGCAAAGATACATGACCGAAAATCGTCAAGTGGTAAACGATTACTCGCCGGCTACGAGATCGTAGCTCGGTGGTGCGGTCGTCATAGTATTCGACCGCGCCAACCTCGTCTCTCGTTCCCACTCTCGGATGCCGGCATGCCGGTCCGCAAGCATGCGTTCCATCACGCGCGCGATCGCCGCTGCCGGAACGTTGTTGCGATGCAGGCTGTTGATAAAGTCTGCCTGTTCGTCCGTGAGAAGAGGCGACACGTCGTGATGACGCGACGTCGTGGTGTCGTTAGACACGGCGCGGCGCGTTTGGCGTTCGGCAGCGCCGGACGGGCTGCCGCTTCTGCTGCTCGGTGAGGTTGGGTACAGACCGTCTGGACCACTGCTGGATGGAGTCGGGGCGCGCTCAACCCCCGACGGGCCGAGGCGATTGGGAACGAGAGGCATGAGGGAGGCGAGTTTTGGGCTACGCGGGTGCGTTTTGGGAAAGGGTGGGTCGTACAGGGAGTTGGAGTTGAACGACGAAAACGGGTTATCGGAGTGGAGGTCGATCATCTCGGGGTGCTTGGGCCCACGACGGCGTCGTATCCACAAAAACAAGAGGACGCTCGCAGTGATTGCGAAAACCAAGGCGACCACACCACCAACGATGGGCGCAACATCGATGCTGGATACGGGCGTTGAGTTAACATGTTTTGATGAAATGACCGAAGCACGTACCGTGATTCCGAAGGCGGGCTCGATGATGGTGTCGAAGAGGCTGTGTTCAGGGTGGTCGTTGACAACGTAGTCGTGGACGTCGTTGCGGGACTGGCAACGAGCGATTCGTTTACGTACGCATAGTCGAACATCATGCCGCTGTAGGACTCGTCAAAGTCGTTGATGAGTAGGTTGAGTGAATGGGGCCCGGATGGGAGTTGCTGGATGTTGAACATGGATACGTTGGCGATTTGGTAGTTGGGGGCGGGAGCGGCGCTCAGCACGTTCGTTTGGTTGTGGGCACCATCGACGGTGATGCTAGCGTTTATTCCGACAGGACCGGCTTGGTAGACGTAGACTGTAATGCCAGAGCCTGAAAGCAAATCAGGGACGAAAAAGGAGAAGAATGCGACGATCCTACCAGAAAAAGGGATGGTGAGCAAGCATGTGTCGGTCGCGAAACATGCCGCATCTGGCCAAGATGGAGCATGAGAAAAACAGAAAAGAAGGCGAGTGCTCCAACTTACATCGACTGTAAAGAAACTGTGAGCGGGTTGGGTATGAAATGGGAAAATGCGTACTAGGTCCTGTCATAGCAGACGGACGCATTGATGGTCTGGTAGGTTCCGTTTGGAAGTAGTAGTTCGAGTGTTTCTGCGTCGACGGCGTACGGCGCCCAGGCAGCTTTTGGTCCCGATGAGTATGTGAGGGTGACGTTCGTGTCGTCAATGTAATAATCAGCCTTGGCGAGAGACGCCAGGACGAGCACGCCCCAGCGGCGGAGGGCCATTCACTGGCAGGAGGAGCACTGAGGTAAAGGCTACAAATGCACTGCCATTACGAGTGCTCATGTACGCGCGCCCATCAAGGGTGAAGTGAACGACACGACTTTCCTAATCGAGACTAATTACGCACATTGTCGCTTGCCAGTGGCGACCAGTGCGAATTCGAGACAATTGGTGTCTTGTCCTGCATTATCGACTTAAAAGTTTTCTTTGTAGCTTCAAGTGCTTACCTTTGCCCAATTGATCGACGTGCAACGCCTGCTCTATGTGGGGTTGCATTGTTGGTTACCGTGCCTCGATACTACCTTCCTAATCGGGGACCCTAATTGATTGCAAAGCTGGTGTGTGCAAATAATTCAACCCGACTCTCTTTCGATGCCCTCGCAGGATTACTTGCCAGTCAGCACGGATTCGCGTTCTTCTCGTTCCATATTTCGTTTGGTGAGAAATGACCACTCTTTTTCACTCGTTGCTATAGCCCTCTTCACCGGGTTACTCGGCGGCTATATCCTCGCAAGCCCTCGCAAGACGGAGCTCTGCCCGCTCCCCCTTGACTTGCCCGCTCATACCACACCTCCACAAGATGTTCCCTTACTACTACCACCACCACCTGTCGAGGGATCACTGCTGGTCAGCGACGACATGGACCTTGAGCAACTCCACTCCATGGTAGCCGGGTCACGAGGCTACTATGCTCGAGACTACAGCATGGGTTTGGGTTGGAACAACGTTTGTGACTTTTCCCCGTCGTTCCTTGTCGCTTACCTCCTTCTCTAGATGCGCTACATCATCGAGACCGCTCTTCACCACAGTCTACTACTCAATCGCACCGCTATAATACCCTCCTATATATACGCTCGTTCATGTGAATACGAAAAGTGAGCGAAACCTTCTCGCTCAAACGCTCGCTGATTCCTGCACACAGTGCCGTTTGCGCATCATACGCGACAATGGTCAACCGAGGCGATGCCATCAACTCAGACGAATGGCGCCAACTGCCAGAAGAAGAACAGATGGGCTGGCGTGTCCCGATCTCTGTCATGCTCAACCTTACCCATCTCCGCCGCTTTCAACCCGTCGTCACCGTTGCCGAGTATCTCCGCCTCCATGGTCTCTCGGAAGACCTCGAGGTCAGCAACGGACAATGGGACACTCAAAAATATCACCAAAACCCCAGCATATTCGATGAAAATGCAGGTCTCCCCAGCTTGCACGAAATACAAAATAGCTGGTATGACCCCATCGGCCTCAACCGCGTGGATAGGCTACCCGACGATATGAAATCCCGTGGTGGTTGGGAATCCTCTTTTGGCGATGCTTCAAAGGATCAGCATGGTGCTTGGGCGAAACCGAAAATGACGGACGGTCATCTCGCCCTCTTTCAGGCGCTTTCGGATGGAAGAAACTTTGTCCTGGACTTCGAACGAGCCCGTGGCATACTCAAGAACAACGATGTGCGGGGTGTCTCCTCTGATGAGGGCCTTACCCAGGTCTTGAACGACAACGGCTGGGAGGTATTGTACACTTTCGACGGGGCGTAAGTTGACAGTCCGCTCCATCATGCTTCTTTTGCTGACCAATGGGTCTAGTCTGGGTATGGATTATGTCAAGAACGTCGTGAGCCCGATCAAGCAAGTTGCACCTCGTGACTCCATTCGCGGATTCGTGGACGACTATTATGACATTACAGAAGATGTCCTTCTCCTCAGAGGTGAAATACATTACGAGCGAAAGCCTGTAAGTCGCACGCTGTGATTCGGACACGCGCGGTGTTCATTTTCTCCAAGGCTGGTCTGCGATTCACCTCAACGTCCGGGAGGGACACATTTGCACGGCTTGTACTATACGAGATTCGTCACACTGACAACGTCTTGGAGTTGTCGGCGAAAATGGCTCGACGAATGCACGAACTTGTAGAAGGGCGAATGTGGATGGGTGCGCACATGCGTCGCGGTGATTGTGAGTTCAAGTTCCATTCGACCTCCCAGCTTGCACCTGACGATTGTCTTTCAGTTGTACGCTACAACTGGGCTATGCAGGCAGAGTTTGGAGACCACCTCAATCGGATCAAGGATCACTTGGACAAGGGCAGAGATGTCCTCAACTCTATTACTGTTCAATCTTTGAACACCTACACTATCCCCGACGTCACGGTTAACCCCGATATGCTGCAACACCCTCCCCCGCACAAGGGCGATCTGTAAGTTGTGCGATATATAACCCGCGACTTATTTCTAACCCCAATATTAGGGTTTACATCGCTACGGATGAGCGCGATCCTGGCAACCTTGCTTACCTTCGTGAAAATGGCGTTGTCCGCGCTCCGGACCTCATCACAATCGAAGACCGCAGACGATTTGGTTGGCCATTGCTGATCACGGATGTGCTTGGTATCGTCGAGCAAGAATTGTTAGCGCGGGGGGCTTTCTTTTACGCACATGCACTTAGTTCTGTGGCCGGGGGCGTGATCAACGTTCGCGCTGCGAGTGGTGCTGACCCACGAACAGCACAGGTTGATTGATCATGGCATCCACCACGTAGTTTCTTCTCGGGGATCATGTATGTATATATTCCTTACCTTGCTTGCTTGAATAATGATGCGGTCGGTCTCGGGATTCAAGTTACGCTCCGAACATTGGTGATCTTACAAAGCTACAACCACTACTTTAGTCATGAGATTGCAGCTGACACATGGATGAAACACAACAGAGTGTCGGCGTAACCAAGTGCTCACCCCCGCTGGTATAAAACAACCACGATTTCTTCCGGATGGCTACGATAGTGGGCAACTTCTCGCAAGCAACTACTCCCATTGATAACCCACAATGCCACTCGTCACACTCGTCACCAATGTCAAGGTCAGACCTCGGTTGCATTCGTGTCTTTTATTTCAAACTTTCTCGGCTTCAGCTCAGTGAATCAGAGACACGAGAGTTCATCGTGGACTTTACCAAGGTATGTGTTCCAATCCTGCAACCACTCAACTCTCATCGCGCACCAGCTCTGCTCCGAGACGATCGGGAAACCAGTGGAACGAGTCTCGATCGACTATAGTTACAATCCCTACCTCGCTTTTGGAGGCACGTTTGAACCCGGCGTCAGATTAAACGTCGTACGCCAAGTTCTCAGCGCCATAGCTCCTCGAGGATGCATTCATTCATGAACAGATGTCGCTGTACAACACGACGCCCGAGAATGCACAAAAATGGTCTGAAGCATTTTTTGACTTTTTCGAGAGGCGACTGGGGGTGTCCAAGAGTCGTGGTCACTTGTAAGTCGTCGGGCGTTCTTGCTTCGATGGGCTCGATGTGACGCGTAGCGTTCGACAGCGTGTTTTCCGACCCTGGGGATCAGTTTGTAGGGCGAGTCGTTTTCTGTTTTCGTTCTTGTTGGGTCTGTGCTCATCTTTCTTGTCGATCAGTGTCAGAGGAACTACGATGGCGGCTCTACAAGCCAGGCAATAAACGCTATCGTCGACGAAGGAGTTGAGAGCACTTGATGTGTAGACTAGGTTCCCGCAATCCCTGTGCTGAGCCTCCTTCGTAAAGACCGATCAGTGAGAGACTCGTGATTAGCAAATGTCGTCGCGTTCAATCGAATACATTTGTATCCACCCGTGATCACAGATTCAAATATAAGTATCGGTCGGGGCTCCGCTTCACACGACGCTCCTTTTCCACTACCTGTTTGCCACTCACATTCGTCCGTCATGCCATTGATCTCGCTCACCACCAACGTCAAGGTAATTCGGCGCATCTGAGATGCACATGACAGACTAAACAGCACGTCAGCTCGACTCGGAGGACGCCAAAAGAGCGTTTATCTCCGAGTTCTCCAAAGTGGGCATTTCACCATCGACAACTTTGAATTAGCCCTGCACGACGCACGTTCTAGTTTTGCGCCGAGACGATCGGCAAAGACGAGCAGTACTTTAATGTGGAGGTGTCCTTCAACCCCTACCTCATGTTCGGTGGCACCTTTGACCCCACAATCATGCTCAAAGTCGTGCGTACCGTCCACGCATTCACCGAGGACGCTCATTTTTCGTTCGTAGATCAGCCTCGACAACACCGTTCCCGAAAACACACAGGCGTGGTCGAAGGCGTTTTCAGACTATTTCGAAAGGCGCTTGGGCGTGCCGAACGGCCGGGGGCTCATGTACGTAGAAGTGTCGGGTGTCGCGGCCCGATGACTTACGAGCGATTTTACTACCAGGGCATTCACGGATCCTGGTCCGGATTTCATTGGGTAGGCTGTCACGACTTGCGTTCGCGATGGCTCGGTAAATGTTTTCTCTAGGACCAAGGGAACCACTGTCGCAGCTGCGCGCCGCGCCAGCTGAATGAATGCTTTCCCGGTAGATTATTTTGAATTACCTACCAATTTGTCGCGTAAAAGGCTCGCGTTCGTGTATGATGTACCCCTGTTGGTGTGTGGTCTTATGAATGTGACGAACGGCAAGCTTGCTTTACGCGATCAGTTGAACCATGTCGATGCAGCATGCCATTACTGTTAATGTTTATATCGTACAATCCAGTCCCTTGAATAGCAATGACCGCCAATTAAAAGCTTGGTATGTAGCCTAACCGACCTGCGTTGGCTGCTGCTAGTCCCGTCTGAGTGACCCCGAGTCCCTTGTATTCCTATGATGGATCGGAAGACGTGAGATTCCCAGAAAAACTGCACCCCGGCTCTGGCTCTACCGTAGTCTTCGAACGGGTTGCCATCTCCAGCTCCTGTCATAAGTGACCACGAATTTCATACCAACACATCTTCTGAACGAGAACACGTACCCCTTCCGTCGTGGACGTGCTGTGCCCAACGTGTCCGTTTTCTTTACCGAAATCAACGATAGACATAGTCCACGGAGGCTGTGGTGGCGTTTGGGGCTCGAAGCTACCCCCCGATCGTGAATTGAGCCTAAGATAAACGTTGGGACGTGCAGTACGAGACAAAGTATGAGGCTCACATCGCCACTAAACAAGACTGTCAGCATTGTCCGAATCACACACGTGAAAGGTGCACGCACGTAGCGTGTTCGTGTACAACTTGCTTTTACACAGGTGGAACGGCATCCTGGAACACGTCGGTGGACGACAGCGATGGACGCAGACAACGCTCACCAATACAAGTAATTTTTTGCATAAAGGTATGCGGCAAGCATGCCGGCCTGAGCGATTGACATCAAGATCGCCCGGTTGATCGTTAGCATGAACACCGTTTTAATTGCTTCTGATCGCCTGTAGGATGTCGATAGTCTGTTGGCGCACTAATCGGAAGCCTACCCACTTCATAGAGTCGAGACGTGGGGGAGCCAGCATGTAGCACAGGCAGGCTGATGAAAGAAGATCGGACACGAGTGCGGATGACTCTTCGATCGTTACAAATGTCTGAATGGACGCGGATGAGACTGCAGTCGCGCGATACTGAAGCAACAGTAGGCTTACCTGGAATACGGGATAAGGTAAAGCTCCCACCACGAAGACACCGACAAAAACAGTTCGCACTAAGGAAACGGGACGTCCAGTCTCGTACGAAACATATGAAATAGCATACGCACCAATGCCTGCTACTGAAGAGGCTCGACTGTGAATCCCGTATCTACAGGTTGCGAGCGCACGTGTACTTACTAAAAGCCACAAGAGCAAACGCCAACTGCCAAACGAGGATTCAGGTCTGTTATAGTACATGATAACGTTACAAATTACCTACCACGAGGGCCGGCGCAGTTCGCCCAAGCGGTAGAGCGCCAACTGAATTGTTGACTGTCAAATCATCCTCCTGGTCAAGGGATGGCTCTTGGACGTAAAATCCACTCACCAAGGTACACTCGGCTGGCGAAAAACACTTGCACCCTGCAAAATCGTCAAGACCTGGCCCTATTACGATAGGCACACACACATGGCGGTCACGAGTGCTGTTACCCCATTTTCGACAACCCATGAACTAGTAATCGAATGTATCAGTGCGCGACAATGAGTATCCCAGTAGCTTACATTGGAATATTTCTCAAAGCCTCCGCCACCCCGAAATTCACAACCTAACAAAGCTGTCGGATATGTGAAAACAGAAAGTATAAGGCTACGGACAAAATAATAGTAGACCGTCTCTGCCATTAAGAGGCTCGACGCAGGATCAAAGATACTTGCTGGCGGTCAGATGATGGCAGCTAGTGAAGTGATTCAAAATCTTACAGTAAGAAAATAACCTACAGACTCTGGCTAAATTCCCAGTGCATTTATGGATGCGATGAAACTCACCAATGCCTTCATTGTCCATCGATCTCTGTTGTTTCTCGTGAAATAGAGGTAGCCTTGAACAAGCGAAATGCCAACGAAGCTATGTCCAAGCTCAAAGAGTTGATCAAGGCCCGACGAATGACGGTACGCACGATGTCGATACAACGAAACCTGTGTGGATAGAGAAAAGAATCAGAAAATAATAAAAAGGACTGATCATAATACTCACCCCAGTACATGGCTGCATAAAATTGACTCACGGAAACGAGGCTCCCACTAATATTGATCTTGATAGCCATGTCCAAGAGCGCTACCATAGGTATCGACGATAAGCGACGGTGCTTTCGTTGCAGGTCAGTAACGAAGAAGGTGGACGAAATAGATTTGCACCTCGAAATATGTATTCAGAGAGCGGGTACGAAACGTGGTAGGGAATGCAGGGTGGGCCAGCCAAACGAATGGCCCAGGCCTGAACTTCTAGGTTCTCGCACTTCGCCAATGGCAAGCATGGCTGTCGGCAACAATAGGACTGCGTTAGGGCGCACCAGAACTTTGCGAAATTGAATGAATCCGAGTACGCGCGCTCAGCCGATTGAATAAACCCCACTGCAACTTCAAGTTGAAGTTATAGTGCACATTCAACTGCAAGCAGCATCTGAGATTCGACATCCCACGATTAGGCAAACTTGGTTACAATGAGTCAACAAATAAGGCATAATTAACGGGACGAGAACGTGTGGGAGATGGACAATCTCAGCATGTCAGCCAAGCACAAATGAAAGTGGTAAAATAATGAAGAAGAGACTAGCTAGCTTTTCTTACGGGCTTGTAAGGTTATGAAGGTCGAAACGCGTCGACTCTTTATCACGCCGGCAGTTAAGGCACCGTCGAACTCCAAGCCTAATTTTTAACAAACATTCGAAAGCAAGACGAGCAAGGGCCCTATTTTAATATATCATCTCCTGGGTGCTGCTGATGGAAAAGACCCTTTGCTTTTCTACAATGATACATTGTCCTCAGAAAGGGAAGACCGTCAACCTTATAGCATTCTGTGCCACTGCTTGCTGACGACGGACAAAAGACACGTACATGTTATACTGAATACTGACACTTGTATACAACCTCCAAGCCTCTTCCCGCGCCTTAGTCCATTTGTGCATTGCATTCTCGGCGGCTGGAGAATTCTGTAGATACATCCATCAGAGCATCCATGTCGCGAGATTTTGCAATCCCATCAGAGAGCTTAGCTAAAGAAGCGATGGCAGTGTCTCCAGGGGTCTGGTGTTTAACCCTGGCTAACAACTGTTTCGTTGCCCAATCGAAATAGGCAGATTTGCTCGTCTCCCATGGCCGCTTTCCAGGGTCCGCCAGGGGTAATTGAGTCAACGCGGCAGTGGACTCGGGTGTGAGGGGTGGGAGTGACGAAATTGCGGAAAACATATTTTCAAGCTCGTCAGGGATCTGACCAAGTTCTCGTAGTTGCGGTGACTCAAGGAACGATAGTTGATTTCGTCGTTTTTCGCTTCTAAGGGCTAGAGCTGCGGACTTTTGGACGGACCGAGCTAATAGACGCTTCAAGCGCCGTTGCTACCAATATGCAAGCAAACGAGGGTCAGTCACAGGTGCACAAGAACGGCCCCGTTGGACTTGCCGTATCAATCTGTTTGCGTAGTCCATCAATTTCTGACATGAGCTCGGTTTCTCTCTCAGGCGAATAGGTCAGATCACGGCCCTCTTGGTGGGGCACAACAATGGGTAAGTCTGCAGGGATAGCAAAGATATTGCGCAGTGACCAGGTTTCGAAGAAATCAAAAGCGATGTCTGTGTGATACTCTAGTAGTGTTTGAAATGCGACTAGCCCTTGTTCGACTTCCTGTGTGCTGTCCCAGTCTTCATTGATTCTCTGTTCTCGATCAGTGGCCCAACGTAACAGAAATTCCTCTAGACCATCAACGGCATTGGTGATGGCTTCGTTGGCAAAGTTGATGATGTCGTCAAGGAGGAGCTGAGGAGAAAACTGGAGGATTTCGGGGAGTAGGATAGAAGGTACGGTTGGTCCCTGCGCACTCATCACGGACGACGAACAACCGCGTCAATGACAAAATACGTGTACACAACGCGTCTCGGTTCCCTCACACAAACCAAAGCGCAGCGCCGCCGGGTCGCAAGATTAATACAGCAAAGATAGCTTTATCATGACCAGCACTGGGTGGACTGTTGATTCCAACGAGGCCCTCGTGCTTTCCTTGGGTGAGTGGCTAGAAACCGCTGGCAGAATACGCTAGAAACTTGCACCATTGCAGTGCGCGCACAGCAGGATAACCGAGTACTGGGAGAGGACAAGTTCTCCGAGGGGTTCCACCCAACATTCACATATCCCGTAGGAGCAACTCTCAAGCTTCTCGAACTCGTATAATCCTGATTTGAATCGAAAGATATATGGAGAGGACGAAAAGATTTATGGCTACCAGGACCTTGTGATCGACGTGCGAATGTTGTACTCTATCTTTCAAAATTGGCTAATATCACCATAGCTCCGTTTCGCATCTGGGTCGTTGGCCCAATTTTTGTCGGTTCGTTACGCAGGAAAGCTCCCCGCATCGTCAACCGTAGACGACGTAGAGGGTATACTGAGTTCGTTTATTCCCCCGGGTATGTCCCCTTCTTGACAATGGGCGGTATGAATATGCATGATGCTGTACAGGATATGACACGGAAGAAGAAGTATTTCTTTCTCGCGTAGAAACAGATGCCGCCTCCTTTCGTCCTATCGGCAAACTTATTCATTCGTATACGCGTCCTGTGGCAAACGCGACCTCAGGAGAGAGTAGTGTCGAGTATGAAGTGTACCACGTGAGTGCAAAGAGCGCTTGATTCCTCTCGGGCGGCTCACTGTTGCAGGCTACCTTCGAAGATCCTGGTTTCAGGGAATATCACAGGAAGATGCAGATATTTATCTTGTTATATATCGAGGCTGGTTCATACATCAACGAGGAAGAGGATGGCTGGGAGTTTGTGGTCCTGTTAGTAATCTCATTTTCTCTCGACATCCGAGGTGACTTCGTGACCATACCTATAGGTTTGAAAAGCAGAGACGGAGAGACGGAACTGCAACATATCATTTCGTGGGCTATTCGTCACTGTTCAACTTTTATTGTTTCCCAGAAAAAGTGCGTCTGCGATTGAGGTGAGCCGATACGATCTTGTCGCATCTCGCCCATTCGGCCAACCAATCCCCGAAAAGTCAATTTGTCATTCTCCCGCCGTATCAGAGACAAGGTCACGGTTGTGAGTGAGTATGTAATCAAACGCGTTCATGCTCGATGTCATTTATAGCGGAGCTCTACACTGCGATCTACAATCTCGTCACGTCGCGACCCGACGTGTCCGAGTTGACTGTGGAAGATCCCGCCGAAGCCTTTGAGGATTTGAGGGATCGTAATGACCTCCGAATGCTCCTCGCAAACGAGCAGTTCATGAATGAGGGCTTTGGGGCTCATAGTGCGACAACTTCCCATGGAGGTGGTCGTGTCCAAAAAACAAAGTCTCGTTTACGGTCGGCACCAGTACGTGGCTATACGGGTACGAAGAGCTGGGGAAAGATGGGACCACCTGTGGATAGAGCATGGTCTGAAACGTGGCGCAGAGATCTAAAGATCGCGGGTGTAAGAATGTAATTCAGCCCATTGTATCCCTGACCAACCTCGTTCGTAGCGACAGTTTTCTCGTCTCATCGAAATGCTCGTCATGCTTCATCTTGAGCCGACAGATTTGCAAAGTGCGAGGGCGTTCCGGTTGCAAGTCAAAGAACGGCTTTACAGGTTCAACTTTGTGAGTGAATAACCCACGCATGCACTGGATGTCATGTTCAAGCGGATGATCTCTAGGAAATCCTAGCTCAGATGGAAAAGGAGGAACGATTGCAAAAACTAGAAGAAACTTTTCAAAGCGTCCAAGAAGACTATAAGAGGCTGTTAGCTATGGTCTAATGAGGATCCCTTGTGATGTCAAACGTACGAATGCACGTAGTTCCACACGAAAACGAGATTAATAATACAATAAATAAAGCACGGAAAGCGACAAGCAACGATAGTAGATACAAAAGCTCTAGTGTGTCAAAAACCGAAAGTACGATGCCGCCCTAGGTATCAAGATCATGAAAAGTGAAAAGTGCCGATCGTATTACCAAACCCAGCGACACCTAACGACTGGGACACCTGGAATGCTACAACACGCGTGAAAGGCAAACGAGGATACTCTTGGTTCGCTGGGCGTGCTACCTTCGGTGATGAGGACGACAACCGACGGTCTTCTGATAGAGAAGATATGGCAGAGCCTCTCAGAACGGAGGTGGCGAGCTCGTAGGACCAAAACTCCCATCGGTCCAGAGCAGCGCTAGTTAACCCCGAAGTACATGTCGTTGAGGGAGTTGCGGCTTTGTTCCCGCCTAGTGCACGAGATATGCGTCGTACGCCGACAATCTTGCCTTCTACGATATCCCATCCACCGCGCTCGGAGTCTGCTTCACCAGCCTTGACCACGATGATATCTGATCGAGTTGACGTTCGATCGAGCGGACCAACGGAATGGCCCACTGCACACTCGCCTACGGGAGCGAGTGTTTCAGGTAGACGGCGTAATAGTTCTTTCTCGGATGCCCTTCGAGACAGGATTCCATGTCCGGAAATAGGAAATGAAGAGACATCCGAGTCGGAAGAAGTGCTCGCAGATGAGAGTCTCCTGAGAAATGGGGGTGAGGAAGCAACACTACTGCTTCGCGACCGCCGCCCTGAACCAAGAATGGCTGCTGCTTGGGGGGTACTTCCTGGACAAGAACATTGCCTTGATTGGGAGGGGAAGTATGCTCGATAAATTATGATAGCATGGCCGACAGAAAGTGATATCACCAAACTGTCGACAGGGAGTTCTCCACAAAGATGACAAGTCTCCAGGTGGATATGCGAAAGTCGTATTTGATCAACTGATCCGTGAGGTTCATCGACAACCAACAGGCATTCCGAAGAAGTTGTATCCCATAACGAGATTATACCAGCGTCTGAGGCTACACTGATGACAGTTTGCTCATTACTCGCCAATTTCACTCGGGAAGCACAGATCTTCGCCACATGGTCGGTTGGATTTCCAGCAAGTAGATGACACCGAGTAAGCGGCGTGTCAGGGGTATCGCCCAGTTCCGCAAATTCTACCGAGCCATCATCGAGGGAAAACGCCACAAACAAATGGTTCGTTGGCCGTATTGGTATGATACTAGATCGCACGACAACGGAAGATGACGCCGGTTTGATGGGATTAGAGGTAAGATGAGGAACATGTCTCCATTGCATGACGGTCCCGTTGCTATAACATGCAAAAATTACTGGAGGGTTGACTTGTGAGATGGAGCCAGCCTTCTGTTTCGTTGGGAATGAAACTGATGGGGAAAAGTGGAGCTCTGTCACGCCCGAAACGCCATCCGAAAGTACCAATGGCTTGAAGGGTTTGACATCTTTCCTGGAAACCGCACAGACATGAACAGTCCCCGAAGCAGTACCGAACACGAGAAAATCACCGTTGTGATCCAGCGCAATTGCAGTAATTGTGTCTATGATAGACGGATTGTATGGCCGGATAATGATGACTTCTGTATCTTTCGTGCGCCAAAAGCTAACTTCATTCTGTAGACCCACTGCGGCGACAGCCTGCCCATTTTTACTCACGGCCAATAGTTCCACGTCCGTAGCAAAGCCGCGTGGCAATGTCGAGAAAGTAATGTGGTCGCCCAAAGTGGTTTCAGTTCGGCCCGATATGGGCCTCCCGTCATCTCGGTTTCGCTGAGCTTCCAAAAGCTCGGCATCCTTCAGTAGGTAGAGCAACAATGCATAAAGGGGAAGGATCGTCAGTGCCATGGGGACCGGAAGAATTTTGAGGAGCCAAAACATGATATCCAAGGTTCGTGTTGACGAGCGAAGGCTGTGTTGGACACTCTGACTAACTGTACCAGCTGGCTGGAAAGCGACAATAGTGGGTACCTCTATTCGCAAATGGACTAGAGAATGTTCCTCGGGATTGAGAACCTTCCACAATCTCCAAGATGGATCTTGAGTTTGATTGAGTGGTTGCTTGGTGAACATCGGAAAGGAGGAAGAAAGAGTAACACCAAGATCGGCATCGCTATATACACTTGGACGAGTGAGCCAATAGAGCGTAGCAGTGGTTGCCAGAAGCTGGAGGAAATAAGTATTACTGTCTTGAAAGTTTGACAAGGTCTTACTAGCAATAAACTGATATTTTTGATAGCACGGCCCTTGAGGATGACTTTGAGCTGGTGGGTAAGACGTTGCTGCCAAGTAACCGGTATTGACGGAGCTTCCTGTTGTGCATCAGCTACAGCCGGTGTCGAGCTTGGGTTTTGTCTGATAAGTTCGTCCAACTTTACTGAAATCGTCAGAAGACCAAGAGATGATCGACGCAGGTGGAATCACTTACCTCTAACCGCTGAATATCTATTGAAAGTACAGCTAAGAAGAATGTGTGTGCTAGGAACCAGTGAGCCACCAGCACCACCACCGCGAATGTGCAAAACTGGCTGATAGCGCCAGTAGAACATCGTGCGATGGTTCCCAACACGCAATTGTAACCTACAACCTTGAGAGTGTTAGATGATCCAGCACGACTCAAGCCCTCTGCTATCCTCTCCTTTACAGGAAGGGTGACGGATGTCCTCGTGACTGCGTCGACCTGCGGCAAAATAAGTGACCAAGAAATATTCCGTAGGTGGCACGTTTTTATACCAAATTAAACATATTCTCCGCTCCGACGAAGATAATAACGATAGGTAATAGACTCCTAATACTTTCTCATTAGGAAACATCGCAGGTCGAAAAACGTGGCGAACATACCAAGGAACCATGGTAACTTTGAAGCGCATTAGTGAACAGACACTGAGACTGGTAATAGTACTAGCAGCGATCTCAAAGAGAGCTGTGAAGGTCAAGCCAATTCTGGTGTGAACTCCATTCATGCGCTTCATAGACCTCCTGACATAGGCAAAAAATACTCCGTAGGCAAGATAAACGAACGAAGAAATGAATGAGAAACCTTGCTTCTTGGAAAGTCCGTGGTCATACTAACAACATTATCAAGACCTAAATTAGTGAGTGAAGAAGGTATGCTGACCTCGAGGGCAATGAGAGTTGGCTCAATCGTCTCCGTAAAGGCATCATTGCCTTGAGTGAGATTCTTTAGGATATCGAGCCAGTTGTCGTGACTAGCTTTGTTCAAGCAGTCCGATTCAGGGAAGACAAAAGTGTGCACGAGAAACTTTGCTGAATCAATGTTCGCCGCGCTTCGGTCGAGAGTCCGCCCGGCAAGAACCATCTGGGGTGTAATAGGGATCCCAGCTATGGAAACGCCGTCATGATTTTTGAGAGTGCTCGGGATATTCACGTCCGATCGAAGTCGGGCTTCGTCGTGACCCCAAAATGCAAGAGGACTGAACACAATACAGTCATTTTCACTCGCTTCCACACAAGGCACGCCTTGCGACTTGATGCGCTCCAGTATCCGTCGTTCGAGCTGCAAGGCAGATACTAGGGTCTGGTTGGTTAGAGCACCGGCGTCGTCAGCGGTGCTGCTGTGCACTAGGATGCGTTCCACTCGAAGTGTGCGATCAGAACCACAACGTGCACGAATTAACTCGTCGTCAAGTGTCTGGACATTGGATTGACCTTGCCAAAAGTCCTGGAAATCTCGGAGAGCATTACTTCCGAAAGCAACGTAGTCGGCAAGAAACGAGTCGACGACATTTGAGGTGGACGCGAGTCGCGAGTATGATGGTGTAGATGAGTAAATGGCGAATGCGGGGTAGGAAAGAGATGTGATGACTACTGCGGACACAAGAATAAGACGAATCTGATGAGTTGCGCAGTGTCTGCACCCATGTCAGAGAACGCTGGCATGGCAAGGCAAGCAAGCGCGTACATTCCGAAAGACCGCAGGGACGTGTCTGCCACTGTATGTAGTCGTTGGCAGGCGATGGTGGCGGACGAGAACAAACCTGCCATGCGAAAACGAGGTGTTGAAGGACCGTTCAGGTCGCCGAGTGCATAGTCTTATGGTCGTGCTGCTCGAGCGGTGACGCAGGTCTGTGAGCCTGCGCATCACGTGACTCACATATTTGAACACCGGAATACAACTTACACCCCTACGACAAGTGCAAAATCTGTTTCCGTAGCATAGAGTAAATAAAGTATATCAAGTCGTGTGGTATATCGCATGGCACTTTCAAATTTCGACAACCAGAAAACCATATAGACACATCACAGTTATCTCCGTGCCGCTTGCGAAAGCTGTACCAGGCCGTGGAACCGCGTCCGATAGGTGTCGGCATAAAGCAAAATGACAAGCCCGCTGACAAAGTCCCTACACAACCAGTCCTCATTAGAAACAATCTTTGCAAGATATAAATAAAAGTTCCGAACCAGCTTCGCACTAAAGAGCGAACGGGATAGTCAAGAACCTTCGGAATGGTTGTTTGAATCAAGGATGGCCATCTGTCAGTAACAATCGCCTTTGGATTGGTCAGAGCGCGAAGACCCTCAGGGCCGCCTGCCCAAAATAATCAGGAATGTTATGTTATTTACAAAGTAGGCACCAACTCACCAAACCGCCCGTAACCGCTTGCTTTTGTCCCCCCAAATGGAAGATCCTGGCTGTAATAAAATCAGCTAAATGCCGATTCGAAAATGATGTTTTGTTCCTTACTTCAACTAGATATAACCGCATCAGAAATATTGATAGGCATTTGATAGCTTAGGCTTACATAGAACACTCCGAAATCATTGATGGATACCATTCCACATTCCAACTCCCGTGCGACTTCCATGCACAAGTCCTGATGGGGCCCGAAAACGCTGGCCCCAAGACCATATCTAGTTCCATTAGCGATCCTGATCGCTTCTTCAATATCATCGTAACGGATGAGCAAAGCAATTGGCGCAAAAACTAGCTTGATTTTAGTAGAGGTCATACATCGTAACAAGAACCTTACGTTCTGTCTGAGCAATCCTTGACTTGGGGTCAACATCACCGAGTACCGTTGCCGAGAAGTATGCGTTCCCGGCTGAAGATGGATGAAGGTACGTCTTCCCACCAGTGTTCATTTGAGCACCTGCTTCATGAGCTTCGAAGATGAGATTTTCGAGTATCTCGAAGCGGTCATTCGTAAGCATGGATCCGCAATCGACCGTATTGATGTACCCTTCCCTAGATGGAGCCAACACAGAGCCAAAGCGCAACTTCTTGGCTCGCTCAGTCAGAGTCTCGAAGAGTTCATCATACTGCTCAGAGTGCACAATCAAGCGTTCGATACCAATACAATTCTGACCGGCATTTTGGCTGAAGAGATTAAGAAGAGGATTGACCAAAAGAATCAGTCAAACTCACAACACACCACGCATCCAGACACTCGCCCACTTCTGGATGTCTGTTCCGGGAAGAATAATAGCCGGATCTTTGCCACCCAATTCGAGCGTCACGGGAATAAGGTGTTCTGTTGCAGCTATGGCTACCTGGAGTTCCGTGAGTGATTTAATCAAGAGCATATATTCAAGCCTCAGTACCTTGCGTCCGATCTCTTCAGAACCAATGAATGTAATATGTTTAATCAATGGCGACCTGGTCAAGATCTCTGCTTTGTCAGGCCAGCAACAAACCGTCTGGAAAATTGTCAGAAAATCCCAACGGACCGTACACATTCACTAACCTGAACTATATCAGCGTCATGACCACATGCTTCAAGTGCCTTGTGTATTGCTCCTACAAACCAGTCGGTGGACCATACGACGTGCTCGGAACACTTCAGTACGACGGCATTCCCAGCAAAGATAGAGGCGATGATTGGTGACCACGCATTGTGTAGCGCTGCGGCTCATATTTGGAAAACTCGCCATTTGACGTGCGAGTCCACTCACGGTAATTCCAAGATACGATGGCACAAACTACACCCTTGGGTTCGTAGACAACCTGCGACTTCTTGTAACTCAGCAACAAATTTGAATATCTCGTCTCGGTTCGCAAAGCACGTTCTCCGTGGTTGATTAGCCATTCTAATTTCGAACACGTTGTCAGAATTTCGCCCAAGGCAGCATCAATCACTGGAGCAAAGTAGGCTCATTCAGTCACCCCTCTCAAGAGTAACAGACTTACAAGTCTTTCCAGTATCACGGCACGCGACCCTCGCGCAGGTTTCCTGGTTTTCAACGAGCCACTTGAGAAGGCTCCGCATTACTCTGCGTCTCTGAGAAAATGTGGTTTCTGCCCATGACACCTGTGCTCCCTTTGCTCGTTGTATCTTCGCCTGTATTTCACGCTCGTTGTCTGCTATGACTGTCTTGATATGTAAAGAGTTTGCGGGGTCATAACACGTGATATAGTCTCTACCACCCATGAAATGGTGAGGAAGAAGGTCAGGTTCTGTGAGATGCGACGTGAGGGTTGCGTTATGAATCCTCAGAGATTGCCATTGAGGGTCCGCAGCCTGAGGACATCAGACAGACGACACGGAATAAGATTAGACAACATACTTCAGGTGAATTGTGTCTAAATGGCACTGCACTGTTGTGCGCCTTCTGGTAGCGGTCGAAGACCAACCAGATACCGAAGGCCGAGAACACAGTCAGAAGATACAATACCTCAAGGACGCTGGCCCTTGGATCATTTTCGAGCCACAAGTTGAGGGTGCGCAGAGGATGAAAGATGGCATAGAAGAATGAGGGCATTTCAGTTGCCACGAACGGCACGGATAAACTTCAACTTGAACTGAACGCGCCTCTACAATGCGATCACGTGATCGCTCCCACCGTACACGTATAGGTATCCGGCCATAAAATTGGATACGGAAGCATAACATACTACATACGTGCACATATTCTATATTCATACTAATTAAGCTCCCAGATATAAGTACCTCGGGAGGACTACAAAAGAAAAAGAATCCAGTTATTGCTCATCGTCTAATAGGAAGTGTCACGTAAACCTACCTTGGGACCAAGCTCAAGAGTCATCCTTCTTTGATCGAGGGTGCTCGCAATGACACTCGCGAACGTGGCGAGCAACGTTTTTACCCGATCCATTCTTACCACACCCGTCCCACCGGCAGATTTGTCTGGAACGCTCCACCCCCTTCTTGATACCGTGAACCACGCGAAGGTGTTTCGCGACTTCCTTGCAAGAAATTGGACAGCAACATTGCCGAGAGGTAACTTCATTGACCCATCTACACGGCCACCTCGTCATGCACGAGTGGGCCCAGTGAGGCACAGCCTGAGACAGCTGTGCTTCAATTATTCGTGTAACCTCATGGTCTTCTATGCCCTGGCGCGCGTTCAATAAACGGAGTAACGCGCCAAAGTGCTCTACTTACACCATAAACCTCCTCTGTATTGGAAGAATCATAGTCTTCCTCAATAACGCGTTGCGGTTGATGATCCCCATTCACCTGTAAAATATATTCAGTACCTTGAATTCACAGATATCCTGAACCTACTAAGGTGGCTAGAGGATATTTCATGTGGTCTGGGCCTAGCGCATGGCACAATTCGCTCCGATAAGGTCCGGAAGAGGAAGCCATTGGTTGAATGTAAGAGAACAGGAAGTGGGTGAGCTCTAGATTTTTAACAATGGGTAAACGAACGCGGTGGGCCTGATTTTGTCCTCGACATATCCTCCAAGCCTCCAGGCATGTTTGGAGGGCGGGAGGAGAGCGGAGGGATATGCAACAAGCTGGAGGTGATATGGAAAGCGGGTCGGTTCATCCGACTCCATCATGAACGATACACGAGATTGGAGGCCGCACCTGAAGTCTCGAAGCCTGTTGTCGGATGGAGGCGGTCAGTTATTATTCTTAACGATATGCTTAGAGAGGGTAGGATCTCTGATGCTCAATGCAATGAAGTTAAGACCGCTATGCCTTCACAGTACTGTCTGTCGCCTATGCTTGGGGTATGCTCGGCCCGATCGAGAAGGGAAGCGCAGTGATCGTAGATCGATATTTGGCAGGGAAGCACTCCGAGAAAGCCAACAATGCCAGCGGAAGTGCGAATAACATAAACGTCGACCAAGAGCAAGCCCGGAACATCTTTGGCTGCGTGCCAAAGTACTCCATGCGATGGAATGTGTGACTCAAGGAAACACCGATATGAATGCCTCCAGGGGCAAGCAGGTGATTGGAAGGCCCACTTCACTGCCGATAACCTAAAAGAAACAGTAACAAACTTGAACTTTAAACTTCATGGAGTCCTTTTACTGGCTCGTCATTGGGGCACGGTATTGGAGGTCAGGGTGTGCAAAATGGAAAAGGCGAAGGCCTAAACATTCGAGTCAGCGAGTAGTACCTTGAGAAATTTGACCTTTTTCGGGATATAATGAGAGAGCTCGCATTTAACACTCAGGTACTTCATTTGCTCCCCCAAGTTCCCGACGATCAAGTCACTAGTGACTTCTTGAATCAAAAAATATCGGTCCCAAGGTCCAGAAAACGACCTGCCTCGTGAATCAAAGCTATCGGAAAGGCGAACGCAACGAGAATATCAAATCAGTTAGTGGTCAGTGCTCGATAACAAGATTGTTGACACGTTCCTAGTACCAAGCGTAACACTGAGTTCATGTTTTCAGAATGTTGGAAACCCGACAAGTTGTACGTCCCTTCATTATTCGACGATAATCTTAGATCAGAGACTTAATATTCGTGCATCAGAGAATTGTCGCCTCGAAAGACCGGGGGCATATAAAGTCGATTTCAGACCCGCGTATACGGAGCTAGCTTCAACATGAGCGTCTCTTCCTTAGATAACACGCGGTGCCCATGCAACGCGTTGGCTGACTGGGTGAGGGATTCGATCGGTCCAGTCTTTTGCTCTTCCTCAACTAAAGTCAGAGCCCTTTATACCGGCACGTTTAACACGAACATCATCATTAGTAAACGCCAGCACTCATTCAAACACAATAAGTGAACTACTCACTTAGAAATTTATATATGTAGTATCAGGTGTGTCAAAGCCATAGCGAGTGTCAGGACGGGTATTCAATATGGAACAGACACCCCCCCTATTCATTTGATATCTACAAGACCATGAGTGGATCATTGCATGTCAAACGTTAGCTGTGCATGACTTGAAGAGGACGCTGATAAGTCAGCGGTCTACCATTATACTTACTGGTGAATCTGGGAAGGTTGTATGTGGCATTGTACAGTTTGCCCAAGTTGCCGTTTTCATTGGTATCGTCGTCCTCGAAGCATTGAATTCGCCATGCTACCCCCTCCTTTTTTTCAAGAGTGGAATTGACTAGATAGTTTCCCGTCATCTTAACCATCGAATCCAATGACAAGTTGTTGAACAAACTGGTTAAAATGAAGTTGGGTAGAGAATAGGTTATCCGTCAAATCCGCGTTCTGTGACCAAGGAGGGAAAAACGAGGAGTCGAAAAGCTCGTTCTGTAACTTCGTACCAGAGCTAACAGCCAGTCGCGTACGAGAAAACGGGCTCGCTGGTCCGGCGTCGCGAATTCGTTGACTGGTATTCAGCTGGTAGGCTAACGTGTCTTCAAGTTTGGGTTACTAAAAACGAAAGAACGGTGCTCAGATCCACCTAACTGACTTGTGTCGAGATGAAGGTCGTATTGGAGTCGTCGGATATATAATTCCACGTTCGGAGTTGCCAGGCGCAGTCATAGTATGTGTTGTGCACCCTGGCGACTAAATTATACTAAAGCTCACAGTGACGAATGAATTCCATGGTGTTCCTATACTACTAGTAGGATGAAGTTTTTCTTTGAGGTTGTTTTTCGCTGACGTCTCATTCAAGTCCCCTCCAGGAGATACCGTCACGAGTCAGTCCTTGAGTGCCGGGCTTCGCTACCCCAGTACGTCAAATCGAGTCAATCCCCGACTCGTACTGGTCCTAATGATCTACACCCGGTTTCGTTTTGGTCTCAGCTAAATCATTGCTCATTCGAACTGGTTAAATTTACTGTAAAAAAGATAGAAAGAAAAAACAGAGCGGATGTGTCCGTGCAGTTCGGTCCTTGAAGCTAAAATGGCAGATGCGCATATACGGATTGTATGTACGGTATTATATTACAGCGCTATTACAACTACACTTGTAGCTTGCCATACTTGATGCCTTCGTCGGTTCTGGGATAAATGCACAATGTTTTGCTTGAATATGGCGTAATCGTGACGCAGAATCTCTTAGATTCCTTTCGCCCTCGTATCGTCCTGGTCGCTCCTACTTACCCCACTTCGCCTGTGTCATTCCCGTTGCGCAGGTCGTTCCCGAGTCCCCTCGTTGCTGTCAGATCATCCTTGCCGCCGCTGTATCTATCGTCATTCTCCTTCCCAGTGGGTTCCCGCATCGTTTGCACCGTTCCAGTGTCCTCCTTTTCTTTTACGACTGATCACACTCTAGTCACATCTCTGCGACATAGCAGATGCTGCCGGATAGTAATAACGTGCACAGATATTTCCTTCACCTGATCATAAAATTGGATGTATACTCATATTAATTAAGATTCTAGCACAAGTACCTGTTAATCAGGGAGAAAATGGATTCAGTTGTGCTTCATTGCCTAGAGGGAAGTGTGCATAAACCTACATCTGGTTCAAGAGGTGTCCCTTTTTGACCTTGGGCATTTGTAGTGGCACTCACGAACGTGCCTAGCAAGATTTTTGCTTGACCTCAGTTTGCCACATTTATCCCATCGACAAATTTCCTTGGAACCCTCCTCCCCCTTTCTGATACCATGGACACATCTAAGGTGCTCCGCGACATCCTTGCACGGTGTTAAAGTGCCACATGTCTGAGAATCACCCTCACTGATCCATCCACACGGCCAATTTGTCTTGCATGAATGGGTTATCCCCTTCTGCGAAATATATTGAGCAATTTAACCTCACAGGACATATGTCATGAAACTCACCGAAACAATTCGAGTCGATTGAGTCGACCTAATTTTTGTCACGTCGACTGCGTCGCACAACTCGCTTCGGTAGGGTTCAAAGGAGGAAGCCATAAATCAATATTGTGATAGGGTGTAGAAATGAGAATGAGTATCCTTGATATTAAACGAAGGGTGAAAAAAACAAGATTCCGTCTTTATACCAATGAATTCTCCAAATCTCCATGAGTTTGGATGGCAAGGAGGGTGGAGGGGCATAGGATGAGCTGGAGGTGAGTCGGAAAGCCTGTCCGTTTCCAACGTGAACAAAGAATTGGAGGCATTCCCGGAGTTTCAATACCCGTGTTGAATGGAGGAAGTTTGTACATCATCCTCGGCGGCATTGTTGAAAAATAGTAGGGCCGCAGATGCTCAGTGCAACGAAGTTAAGACTGCTTTACTGTAACAATCCTATGCTCGGAGCATATTCGGCTCGAATGAAAAGAGATATAACTTTGATCGGAGGCAGATGACTTGCACAACAGCACTCCGTGAGGGCCAACCATGCCAGTGGAAATGTGAACAAGACAGATGTCGCCAAGAGTAAACACTTTGACTTGAATAATGGGGCCGCACGCCAAAGTTCCAGGCGAAGGGATTGTGGTGGCCATCCAGAAAAAAACGGCGACAAAAATCTCCGGGAGCATTGGGTTGGAGGATCCACTTCAACACCGGAAACAACATCTCGCCGGAACACCGGTGACGAACTTAGGCAAGTCCTCCATGGAGTCCGCTTATTGTTTTGTTCAGTATTGGAGGCCAGTGCACAACACGGAAACAGTGGAGACATACACTAGCGAGAGGCGCTCTAAGGAAAGAAATTTGACCTTTTTCGGAATGTGGCTTCGTGTTCACAGGGCCAATCTCCCAATCTCCCAACGTCCGAGCTACTGGTGGCTTCTCGAGATAGAAATATGAATCCGATACCTAGAAAACGGCTATTTCTTCGTAAATCGAAGCCATCGGGATAGCAAATGCAGTGAGATTCTATCGGATCAATTAGCAGTATTCAACAAGACTGTTAACAGATGCCCCAACACCAGGCGGAACGCTGAGCCCTCGTCTGCGGAAGGCGACAAGTTGTACTTTTCCGTCCCTTCGCAATCTGACGGCAGTCTCGGGTTGGAGACCTAATATGTGACATCAGGAAAATGTCGTCCTTGAGAAACCGGAAGCGAATTTACACACTGGAAGTTGGAACACCAGATGATCCAGATGCAGAACCAGCCTTAACACGAGCGGCTCTCCGAAGTATAATCCCTAAACAAACACGCGACGGTCACAAAATACGCATGGACATGAGGAACTCCATCGATCCAGACTTTCACCCTCCCTCTCCTGAGGCCAGAGCCCCCATACTGGTATGTTTAACGTGGACATAACATCAGTGGGTCATTCAAACACGATAGATGAACAGCCTACTTGGAAACTATCACATACAATGCAGCGAAACCAAGCCGGGGGCCTCTTGGCACAATTACACTGGAAGAATACGGCTATCAGGTGTGTCAACGTTATAGCGACTGTCGGGGTAGATATTCAATATGGAATAGATACCCATCCATCCAGTTGAATTTGACTCATATCCATGAGACCTTGAGTGGATCACACTGCATGTGATTTGAAGAGATGGTAGCCCTAGGCTGTCAGTCCGCCATTATGCTTACTGGTAAATTTGGCCACCTCCAAAAGTTGTTTGCTTTTCAGGCGTTGCATGGTTTGACCGCAGTTGCGTCTTCATTGGTATATCATTGAATTTGCTATGCTGCCTCGCATTGTCTTTTGCACAAAACGGTGAAATGGATCTGATATTATGGTTCCCATCATTCTGGCCATTGAATCCAACGACAAGTCGCCGGAACGAGGGATTGGTGGCACTAAACGGTCCGTTCTGTGCCGTACTGCCAGTCCAGACGCGTACAAGACAACAGACCGGCGTCCCGAATTTGTGCTGATATCCAGCTGTTAGGTTGCGCTGAACGTATCTCTGGATCACTAAAAACAAGGAAAGAACGTGCTCAGATCCACTTGACTGACTTGTGTCAAGATGAAGGTTATTTCGGAGTCGGACGTATAATTTCAAGTTCAGTCACCATAGTACGTGTTACACACTCGTGTGACGACTCGAGATCGACTAAACTATACCGAGGCTCACAGTGACGAATGATTCCATAGTTCCTACTATAGTATTAGCAGGAGGAAGCATTTCTGTGAGGTTTGTTTGTCAGTATTCGGTCGAGTTTCTGGTCGAGCGAGGATGCTGATTCTAGCGAGCGCGGAGTGACCTTAGATCGGACGAAAAGAGTCCTTGTGAGGGCCGGGAAAAAAGACTCGTTATTTTCCCTTATCGTATGGGTCGAAACTTTTATACTACGTGACTATTGCAAATAACCGACTCAGATTCATAAGCGTCGAGTCTTGTCGGCTTCGAGAGGCCGAGCTTGGTTTGCCATGGTTTGGCCTAATGGTCAGCGCCCAACCTTCAACAGAGTACTTAGTACGAACACAGCTTTAGCCTCAGCCAAACTATTACCCACTCGAACTGATTACAGTAAAAATATAGAGGGGATATGTCCGCGCAGGTTGGCCCTTAAAACAACAGATGCATGCATGCATGCACGGTAGTGTATTATAGTAATATTACAAGTTCTTGTCGTTGCAATAACCTTCCGTATCTACGTGTGTGTCCATGGCCACCGACGAATGAGACGCCTTATCTGCCAACGTGGATAGGTACTGATGAGAACGTCAGAACGGTTTCTTTCCCTGGGAACGTTTCCAACGATGCGGAGACCGTAATCCCGTTGGCTATTGCTAGTACCCGTGAGGATGTATAGAGCAAGACATAAAAGCACTTATGACAGAGCACAATCTCTTTCCACAATCTCTTTCCCGGATGTTGCCGCCAGTCAATGCAACCTGAGAAAACTGACGTTGTCGGGCGCTAGCGAGAACGTTAAAATAGGGCCCTCCACTAGGTATCACTCCACGCCGTATCAAGCGTCACGAGCAATGCCGATACGAGCACCGATACTTCCGCCGCAGTCACTACCATGTATGAACACGGATAGGACAAGACATGGAGACACGTACATATCACGTACAGTACCTCGAGTTGACTACATCCCCCTCTGAAGCATCTTCCATGGATCGGCGCACATTCAAGCGTGACGTCATTACTTAAAAGCTTTTGTCCACCCTAACGTCTTCGGATCCCGGCATAAGCGTTAAAGGCTTGCCTCTCCTTGGTACCAATTTATGTAATACTACGTCGAGTGCTACCAGCGATGTATGGGGAGCGTAGCGAACCCATGTGGGTGACACCCACTCTTGATAGACACTTTCATGCATTAGATCCTAAAGTTGGATGACATCATTAGTACACGGAATACCGTATACCAACTGAGAACGGTGAACGCACTTGGAGGGATGGGTACGCACCATCATCGAGAAATTGAGAGCGTCTTGCAAGTAGCCAGGAAATGGGACCCCCGTCAAGAATTCGCCACGTCGAAGTGCATTTCTTCCAATGCAGTATCCAATGCTACCAAAAAGGAGAAACCAAACAAGCAACACGATGTGAAAGTTCCTGTCCAACTCGGCCTGGCCCTGTTGCTTGTCAGACATAAACTAGCGAGGCGCACATAAAATCATTTCGCGTAAAGGAGTTAAAGGAGAGGAAGTAATGGTGGAGGCGAATCTGGACTTCCTCTGTGCAAGTTTGGCTTTTAATACGTTGAGTGCCAGTTACCCTTGTAGAAAAAACTCTGTAGAGCTGTAGAATTGGTAGTAGTCACTACAATAAGAGTAAGTAATGATGGTAAGTAAAGTACTGTACCTGTAGAATTGGTAGTAGTCACTAAAGAAAAATAACTAAACTACCGAAGGTTCTAAGTACGCTTTACGCTTATATAATCAGGTGGCTGTACAACCACACACCATATGTCTGAATATCCAACAAACCTTCACTGCAGAGGATGTAGGAAATTTGAAGAACTTACTGACAAAGGGCTGGGAACATAGGGACTGCCAGCTACAGGATTATTTAGTTCGATTGGATTCCGAATTAGTTCTGAACATACTGAGGCCATCAAAACTTGAAAAATAACATAAAATCAGATGTAATGTGCATCATGAGCCACAAACCCACAAAGTCCAAAGAATACCAAAATAGCGGACCTGCAATTTCAATTCAGATAGTACTTTTTTGTATCAAACTGTGTGCTATACACGTACCAGAACATACAAGGTAGATACCCAGGTCCATGGCCTACACTGCATAAACTTTGGTATTAGGGGTTCATATACCACCGTATCCTTACCCAAACATAATCTATCTTCACCTTGTAAATCAATAAATAAACTGTGCTCAGAAACACTGTATTGTACCTCCATTGAAAGCATAAGGACTGTAGATGCAATAAACGATTTATTCTGGGCTGGATGAGATGTGCTTCACAGAAGAGACACTTACAGTAGTCATATACAACAGTGGTGATGACAACAACTGAGTTTATGATTTGTTTGTTATCAACAGAGGATATGAAAGAGTAACTAACTGGAGATGTAGTCATTCACCTGGTGAAACTCTAGCTCAGACTGTATACCAGAGGCCATGGTACAGGCCTTCTCAAAGTATTCAGAAGAATGAAAATCAACAATCATCCAGTCTCTCCTCTAAATATATAGCGTGTGCTGGCATATTATTTAACCTGTAATAAACTTTGGACACTGAGTCAACAATAAAGTGACGAATTAGAATGGAAACAGTGTGAAGAATATCATGGTCATAGATCAACGACTGCCATTATGTGAATGGCATGTATCTAAGGGAACCATACAGCTAATTTAAAATGACTTGGATGCTGAATACCTATGTTCTCCATACCTTATATCAGCGATTCACCTGGATACTGCTGTCTATCATACAAAAATCAGACCATTCTGGAACATGCAGCAAATGTTACGGTTGTGGACCCCTATTTCTTTTCTTTCCTATCCTTCCCATATGCTTCCTAATTTCCCCGAAGTCTTGTTCCTATTCTTTCCGTATTTCATTTTCTTTCATTTTACCTTGTAGCACCAGAGCCCAGGGTTACTCTTTATAGTTACGAATCCTCCGGAACATTCTAGATAGTTTCCTTTTCCTTCTTGGTCTGTGTGCAACTTCTCTACCTATAAATACCTAGATGTCCTATGCTTGTACCTTAGCTAGTTCTACGCAATCCAAGCCTAGTAACCAGCAAGCCGCTCAGGATGAGCGAGACCATCGCCATCATTCCCGTACTCTCAGCTACTATGCTAAGAAGCTTTCTCACTGTTCGAGGAGTGAGATACCAACTGATCATCTTCATCGCTATGGTACAGGATTTATCGTACGGACGCGTCGATACCCTCTACTGGGAGACGACCGTTCTCGTTGTAATCATCCTAGGATTACCTTGTCGACGTATCAGCATATACCACCACGTATATTTCATCAGTTATTAGCTGAGTTACTAGCCTCAGCGTAACACAACCCGGTTAGTCCAGTCGATTCATGGATTCACCTTGGTAAACCATGGGATCCTCAAGATTACTCGATCTCCTCCACAATTTAGCACGAGGAAACAAATGACTTCCTCTCGTCCCACCATGTCGACAGCCAGGAAGGCTTCTTTTCAGATAAACCCTCCTTTGTTGGCAGATCTGTCAGCATTCGAAGCTTTGATAGGGGAAGGAAGTCGTCTAGTAGGGAATTGGTACTTGGTGATGGTAATGGGATCGATAAAATTTTCTGTAGCTCCAGAATCGATGAGAGCATTAATTTCAGCGGTTTTCATTCCATGAAAGAGAGAGATGGGAATTCGAATAGATTTCTCTTTCCTACTGGTACAAATGATGGGAGCAGAACATTCAGGAGGAGAAGACGCTGACACTTTCCTCCGTTCTAAAAACCCTGAATCCTTTCATTGGTGGACATCCTTGAGACCTTTGTCTCGTCCTCCTCAAAACACTCCTGGAGTACTCATATGAGTTCCTTCTGATCGACTTTCTGTCCTTCTAGGACCTTGAGATACTTATCAAGATCAGAAGATGGGGGAGGTTCTGGCATTTTAGGTGGAGTGGAGGTGACAATGGCCACGACTCTGGTTTGATTTCTGAAGGGGTTATTGGACCAAATAGGAGTAGATCCTTCCACCTTCTTATCATCTCGAGGATGGTTCCGAGTGGTGCAGCCCTTCTTATGGCAGATGAAGCACCTTCCTTCGCGAATGTGTCGAGCCTTCTTGACAGGGGATAGCCAAATAGCATCGACTTCCATGGCGTTAATGTCCTTCCTTTCATTAGAGAAGTTCCTCCATCCCAACCCCTTGCACATATCCTTAATGCGTTCCTGCTGCACATTGAACTTGCTGGCTTGGTCCATCCACCCTTGAAGTGTAGTGGGGACAGTAGCCATAGAGAGGATGTTGGTAGTAATCTTCTCGTCTAACCCTCTCCCAAAGTATTCAATAAGAGCTTCTTCGTCGGCAAGGCTGGTCTGAGCGGCTGCTAGGGAGAAATCAGCAACATACTTAGTGAATCCATCCTTATCTTTGGTATTTTGAGATAGGTTCCAGATAGTTCGACAAGCCTTACTGGCAGTATCAAATGGGAAGAAAGTTTTGGCAAAGTCCACAGCCATAACAGTGAAGGTACAGTGGTCGTCGGGAATGTTAGGGCTTTCCAGACGATAAAACCATCCATTGGAGAAGATCTTCCCTTGTCCCTTACTCATTTTATTGAGCATGGTAAGCATCATAGCCTTGTCATCGTAAAGGTCACCGTTCACTTTGAAATATGCCTTCATAGCGAGCATCCATCATATAGTGTCCTCTGATTCTCCTGAGAAGTCATCTGGAAGTCCAGCCTTGAGCTCCGTAGTCTTGGCCATCTCTTCTCTTCGTCTGTTAAGGTATTCAGCAGTTCTACAGGTTTCTTCTTCTTCTACTAAAGCACGTCTCTGTTCCTGAGAAGCTTCTACTCTTCTCCTTACTGTTTCGTCGTCGTGTCCTTCTGCAGACAATTGCTGGGCAAGTCTGGCGTCTTGCTCGTCGTCAAGCTCCTGCTCCCAATCAACCTCCTGTTGTGGGTCTTGCTCGATGTCAATGGGGGTCCCTTCATGAGACAGTTCTGGGAGTGATGTGGTTCGCTTGAGGGGAACAGAAGAAGAGGTGGTGGTGAAGGGGATGGAGTAAGGGTTATGGATTTTCTTCTTCTTCTGATAGGGCATAGGGTAAGCGGGACTGCGAGGTGGAGTAATGATGGGTAGAGGGGTTCCGTCTGCTGTAGAAGGGGACGGTGAGGAGAGCTAGTTCTTTTGTTATGCTGAGGCTAGTAACTCAGCTAGTAACTGATATGATAGAGCTGATGGTAGACTCTTATCCATCGACGAGGTAATCCCAAGACTATTAGGACCATGGTGGTGTCCTCCCAGGTGAGAACATCTACCCTTCCCAAGGGTATCTCTTGTGTGATGGTAGTGAAGAAGATGAAGACTTGATGACGTACCCCTCTCCGAGTGATTATGGAGGCTTCGAGAAGAGAGTACTGGATTACTGGAATGATGAAGATTCTCACTCGTCCTGAGCGGCATGCTGGCTACTAGGCTTGGATTGCATAGAACTAGCTAAGGTACAAGGGAGAAGTGTCTATCTCTTTATAGGTAGGAAGGATGCGCACAGACCAAGAAGAAAAAGGAAACTACCTAGAATGTTCCGGAGGATTCCTAACTATAAGTGGTAATCCTGAGCTCCAGTGCTACAAGGTAAAATGGAAAAGATTGGAAGACGGAAAATATAGGAACAGAGATCGGAGAAAATAGGAAACAAACGGGAAAGATAGGAACAAAAGATAGGGGTCCAGAAAACCGTAACACAGACCATCTTGCAGATGTCTGCCTGGATGTCTGCCAACTTCTCCTCTGCCTCTGTCCTTCTCTTCTCCACCTCGAACCTCCGTTCCTCTAGACAGAGCCTCTTCTCTGCCACCTCCTGAACCTTCTTTGACTCTTCTCCCCACCACGAGATCGCCTCGGTTAGCATCCCAAAAGTGTCCCGCTCGTCTTCGTCCTCGCCGTTGTAGTCCATCTCGACGTCCCCTTCTTTGTCCATCTCCACCAACACCCTTGCCCGTTTCTTGCCCTTGTCCAGATTCTCCTCTGCTGTGCTCCGCCCCTGCTTCTGGCCCATTGCTGCTGTCATCTTGGACAGAGTCCACGAGCAAGTCTTCCATGCCAGCTGACATGGTTGACATGCCCATGCCCTCTGCTTGTCGCTCGGTCGACACTCCACTGCCTTTCCCATTCCCTGGCATCGAGCACACAGCACCCATGCTTCTACCCCACTCCCCTGCACTGCTGCAACCTCCTCCACTCGTTTCTTAGCAGCCTCCGCCTGTCATGCCGCCTCCACTGCTCATTGACACTGCTCTTCTGCACGCTTCCTCTGTTCTTCCTCTGCGCACTTCCTCCACTCCTCCTCCAAACAGCAGGCCTAATGTCTATCAGTAATTATTTGCACAGCAATCACTATGGGACTTACCTCTTTTTCGTGCTTCTTCTGTGCTTTGGCCTCCTCTGCCTTTCTCTTCCGCTCCACCTTGCATCGCTGCTGCTCACCCTTCTTGGCCGCCGCGGTTGTGACATCATTGTTGGAGTTGGTAAGCAATTCTTCCTCAGGCACATTCTTCCAGTCACAGTTGTTGGACATGATGTTGATCGAAGATGATGATGGTTCAAAGTTAAGTTGTAAAACACACTTCTTCCACCTTTTATACTTTACTGGACTACTGTGGACTATCACAAACTCCACTCCATTATACATCTTACCTTTTAGGGTCTTATTGGGCCATCAAGGGTTCTGGCCCTAAAGGGGGGATACTGTCATGGGCATGACAATCCCGATGTTACTCTGCCTTTATTCTGACATATTACTCTGCCTTTATACCTTTTTGTTGCTTAAGTTTACTTCGCCTCATTTATTCTGCTCTGACCTAGCATTATGTTCTAGTTTCTTACACATTTCATCTTGACATCTTCTACCCTAGTTTCATCTTGACATCTCTGTTCCAGTGTCAACCCTGACACCTCCATTCCTGTTTCACTATGACACCTTACTCCTGTTTCATGAA